>JAJPUD010022483.1:0-21349 GCA_023553655.1 Myrmecobius fasciatus | reverse complement strand
TATTTGTTCAATTTTAATTTTTAGAATATTATTTCCTTCAGTTATCTTTTTTAGCTCCTTTTGTAGCTGGCCAATTGAATTTCTTGATTCAATGTATTCTTTTCCCATTTTGCCAATTTTATTTTTCAATGAATTGTTGTCTGTTTCCAATTCACCAATTTTCTTTTTCAGCGAATTGTTGTCTTTTTCCAATTTGCCATTTTTATTTTCCACTGAATTGGTGATTTATTCCAATTCACCATTTTTATTTTCCCGTGAATTGGTGATTTTTTCCAATTCACCAATTTTGTTTTTCAGTGAATTGTTTTCTTTTTCCAATTCACCAGTCCTGTTTTCCAGTTTTTGATATCTCTGTTGCCCTGATCTCAATTTATTTCCCCATTCTTCTTCTAACTCTCTTTTGAGATTCTTTATGCAATCTTCCAGGTAAGCCTTCTGGAAGGGAGACCAGCTTCAGTCTGCCTTTGTGGCTTCATCTGGGATTGTTTTCAGAATCTCAGGATGTGGGGACTGCTCTATTTTTTCTCTGTAAAAGCTGTCTATGGTGAGAGCTCTCCTGCTTCTTACTCATAATTTTGAGTTGAGGTATCAGTCACCAGCAGGGAATATTGCCACAGTTTCAATTTGCCCTGGGGCAGTTTGCTGAGTTGACTTCTGGTCTGAGGCTGGTGGGGCTAGATCCACACTAGGACCACGTTTTCAGCTGCTCTCAATCCACCCTTTACCAAAACCAGAGCAAAGTGGCCCAGGCATCTCCCAGGGGCTTCCTGGTTTCCTAAAATCCGCCCCTCTATTGCAGCGCTGACTTCCACCCGGCTGGCATCTGATCGCAACCAGTGGCCGATTTCCCTTGAGCCTAACCACCGACATTTTTTCAAAGTAGATTGTTGATAGAAGTGTGTTGTTGTCCAAGTGTTTGGTGGAGCCCTCACTCCAGAAGCAGTTCGGAGGCTCAATTTGTCTGGGTCTGAGGGAAGATCTCTGGAGCTCACAGAGAATGCTGTCTGCAGTTCGCCATCTTGGCTCTGCCCCTGGCTTCAATTTCTTTAGTTTAGACCTGGCTAGGGAAGAATAGTAAGGACCAGTATTATAGGACAAGCATCATTTTTTCTGTTTTAGTATATCATTTAAATATAATTCAGGCTACATTTCAGAAAACATAATTTTTATAATCTCCATATCATCATCATTCCAGTAGTGTAGGGAGCTCACACTGTTTAAGTGAAAAATTAACATCCCTGTGGTTTCTTATATAACAAGATTTCTCAAAATAAAAATGCTCCTATATACTTTAATTTCTCATAAAGTAGATTTAAACAATTTCCTGGAATTTCAAATTGAAATTCATCCTTAATTCTGTTTGAGTAAATAACAAAAAGACACTTGAATTTGAATATGCATAAACTTAATTCCTAAAATTAGCTTTTCCATTTCTATCAAATTTTAGAAAGTCCCCAAGGAACTAAGACTGTTTTCACTCAAGCAATGGTTATATTTATTTCTTAGAATAGGACTTAATAATATTCAAACCAATTCAATCTGTATGATATCTGATTTCTTTCCGCTTTTCATTATTTGTAGTTTGTATTTTTTGTTTACAATGTATACTGTTCTCCATATATTCATTATTATATGTTGAGTTGAAAAAATAGATAACTTTTTTCTTCATTTTTTCTGAATTAAAATGTTCTGAATTTATGCTTATCTTTATTTGAGGTGCATCAGTTGTCCTGGAAACTAGCTTATCTTAATTCCTTTATTCACCACTTTCTTTGGCAGCTTGTGCCATGCTCAGTAAAAGGAGACTTCAGAAGTAACAGATGCATTTTTATGACCAGTACTCCTTGATGTTCAAAATCCAGGAACACACTGTCAAACTCATTTTCTCTCCTTGACCTTTCCTGATATTCAATAGCGATTTTCTTCTGAAAAAAAAAAAAAAGACATTCTAGGGAGAGTGTCAAGTAATAAGCAATTCAACTTCTTTATAGAATCATAACTCCCATTGTTCTATATATTTTCAATGGCAAAATCTGATATAGTCTTAACTCTTTGGTGAAGTTGTCATGAAGGGAATTTGTAATTTATCATCTTAATATTCCTTTCCTAAAAAATATATGCTAGAAATTAATCTTTCTCTAAAATAATAGATGACCCCCCACATACACATACTTTTCCCTTTCTTTGGAAAAAAAATAATAATTTAATAATTTTATTTTTCTAATCAAGTATCCTGCATCACACCTTCCCTATAATCCATTTAAAACCCTCCAAAATTAGTTACCGTTTGATCACACTGTCAAACTACTTTGCTCTATCCATATCATGAACTCTGTGAGTATAATGCGAGGTTTTGTGTTTTGTTTTTTTTTCCCCCAAGTTCTCTTCTGTTTGTTCTCTCTACTTTGTATTTCTTGATGATTTCATCAGCCCACCAGTTTTAATTATAATGCTTATGCTGATGACTCTCAGATTTATATATCTGGTCCTTTTTTCCCTTCCTTGCTCTAGTCATACATAGTCTAATTATCTATCAGAAATTTTGACTAGCACATCCCATTTACAGGTCAGCATGTTCCATGTGAAAAAAAAAGAAATTATTATCTTTTCCTTTAAACATCCCTTTATTCCATATTTCCTAATTTTCATTGACGGTTCCATCACTTATATTGTCATATAATTTTATAATCCTGATTTTATCCTCATCTCTTTTCTTCACTTTCTATCTATACAAATATTTATGAAATATCATAATTTCTATATTTAGCATTTTTTTACATTCTTCTCCTTCTTTATCACAGTGTCTTCCCCCTCCTTCAAATTCACATCATCTCTCATATGAAATTTTGTTATACTCTTCTAATTGGGTTTCTTGTTTTAAATCTCTCCCCAATTTAATCCTTCTTATATATAGCTGAAAGGGATTTTTCTAATACTAAGGCTTTACTAGGGTAATTGTGGGAATAGACAAGATAATATAGATATGAGATATTGAAGATATAGAATTGATAATACTTTACAACTTATGCTAGCTAAAGAAAAGTAAAGAATCAAAGGTACTTCCCAACTTGTAATCATGTATAACTAGGAAAAGTGGTGTTATCCTTAACAGAAATAGAAATATCAGGAGGAGAAGTGAATTTAGGAAAAAAAATAGAGAAATTTGCTTGAATCCCTGTGTTTATTTTAAGAGCTCTTTGAGATACTCAGATGCAAATATCAAGGATAGTCAGTGTGTTATAAAGCTAAGGAAAGAAAGAAAGATTGGGTATGTAGATTTGGAAGACCTATAAAATGAGATGATAGTTTCCATAGGATATATTGAGATCAAGAAAGGTAGTATAGAGAATAAAGAGAAGATCTTGGACAGAGGTATGGAGATACATCCCTATGCAAAACATGAGTCATATGCTATTTCTTTTGTTGTTGCTGATAAGAAGAAGATTCATGAACTGTTGGTCATATTTAATTTGTCCCTAGAAACTATAATGAAGGGTTTCATATGAAATAGACTGGGAAAAATCAAACAAAATATCCCTGGAAAATGTAGTAAAATTATTACACAAAACTGAAGCATGTACTTTTGTTATATTTACATAAATACATAGAGTAAATATGTCATACAAACCTGTTACATTAGTAGAAACCAGGAAAAAAATCAATGGAATTATTGAAAATACATTAATAAAAGAATTATTAAATAAAAGTAAAGGATTTGGTGGACAAAATCAACTGTATTTTTAAATGCTCAGTACTGTCTAAAAGGCTTATTTTAGATTGCCGCAGATTACAAGAAACATGGCTTTTTTAATGTGAATTAAATTATACACATAAACACATAGACAAATATATTTGTACAAATGTTGTATATTTATATATTTTATCAATTTAGTATACATGTAATTACATATATATAGATATATATGGATATATAGGTCTATATATCCATATATATCTATATATATGTATCTTTGAATTAAATTTGTCACCCACATGCTATATTTTTATCTCAGCTCTCATTGTCAAAATCAAACTTTCTTAGTTGCCTAATGTATAAAGCCAATGGATTTCCCTGTAGTATCCAAAAGCCCTTCTATCTTTTTAAGTTCAATGAGACTGAATTTCTTTAAACCTAGAGGCAACAGATTAAAAAAATTGATTATTTTATTTATACAGTTACTATATACTTGTAAGAAAGAGATAAAATGTTTATGAATAGAGAATAGAATCCTTTAGAAATATTTGTTTTGACAAACTAATCTTACAGACAAAAAAAAATTAAACAATGATTCCTGTTTCTGGTATGAAGTTTAGAGTAAATTTTACTACATTATGAAGAAATTATATATATGTACCTTTATTTACTATATTAGAAATTAAAAAAAAAAACTTTTAGTTTTGAATTGGTAGATCTTCTGAATGGTTGGCAGAGACTCCCAGGATTCTCTGGACCGTGCTTTGAGAACCATTAGTCTACATTACCACCTCAAAAACTTCTATGACATTTGATTCACTACATGGTCTGATATGAGATGGATCTCAGGCTATAGAGAGTAACTACACACCCCAAACACACTCAAATCCTCAGTCCACCTTTATACAACCTTTTTGGAAAGAAAGTAAAAAGTATTCTAAAGAAATAACAATGTTGTTTGTTCCCTATAAAATCCAGCTATTTTCTCATTTAAAAAACATATCTTTTTGGAGAGCATGAAGAGAAAGAAAGAGACAGACAGACAGAGAGGGAGGGAGAGAGAGAGAGAAGGAAGGAGAGATAGAGAGGTATAGCAAAAGAAAAGGATAGAAAATATATGTGTATATATATGTATATGTAAATGCATTTATGTATGTACATACATATATATGCAAAACTAATTATGTTTCCAATTATAACACTAGCTACCATCAAGGAAACTTTGCAGATAAGTAAAATAGATAGCTTGTTATGTCATATTTAATGGTAACAATAGCATAAAAGAATCTCTTAGTCTCAGAAATAATTACTGTCTACTAAACAAAATCATTTAGGGGAGAGTAAGAAGAATAACAATAAAATACAATTTGACAAAATAGTGTTCTATTAATCCAAAGTCATTAATTACCCAGAGAAACAACTCACTGTTTGTTTTAAAAAAATTATTGTTGGGAAAAATGAAAAGTAATCTGGTAAATTTTAGGCTGAGGCACACAAGCATTTTACATTGTATTCCACATTAAAATTAAAATCTAAATGGATATTTTAATATTAAAATCATATAATCAAAACACAGAAAAGGAGCAGATTACAAACCTCTCACTGGGGTAGAAAAAATTATAGGAAATAAAATAGATCATTTTGATTATATAAAATTGAAAAGTTTCTGTCAAGTGACAATTAACATACTGATAACGATTGAATGCAGTCAAAAATAAGGCAGGAGTTTTAACAAGGAATGGGAATTTGAACATGCTTTCTTAGATAAGGTTTTGGTATCCAAAATATATAGGAAACTAACAGACCCACACACGTATATACTATAGGATGTATACTGTAATGAATCATATAACTATATATATAATTAGTTTTGAATACATATATATATACATACATACATATATATTTCCTATCTTCTATCTCTCTTTCTCTTTTTTTCCTCTTTCTCTCTCTATATATATTTTGTTTATTTCTACTTTTCTCTATCTATGTCTAGGTAATTGACATTTAAAGTTAATTATATTTTTCTCTATTGAAGAAAATATTATTACACCTAAAATGCTTTTTTATTGTACTGAGATGTTTCTTACTCAAATCAATTAACAAATAGAAAATTCCTAAATTCCTAAACCTTGGGGATGAAAAAAAAAAAAAGCAAGCACTTATTTTCCAGGCAACATGTTTAACTACACAAACTTTAAAAATCTGGTGAAAGTAGAAAGTTAGCTAGCCCCCCTACCTCAAAGAGGAGATAAAAAAAAATGAGACATGTTCATTTCAAGTAAATGGGCAAGTGACAAGAAAGAAGGACAGGAAGAACAGGATAGTATCCAGACCTAGGTGTCCTGTTCATAATGTTGGATATGATAAGGAAGAAAATACTGGGGGGAACTGTGTAATTACTTGGAGTGAGGTGTCAAATTATGGGTTGTACATACAGAGTAATGGCAAATTATTTATATCTAATCTTATTAAATTGTTTTGTAATTGTCAAGACATTGATCTGGTTAGAATACAGGTTTAGAATCTTAACTCTATTAGATTATATTTTATTTTTATTCTATGGTCACATACTCTGAGAGAGAAAAAAAAAGAATTTCTAATTTCAATCCCATCACTATTAAAAAAAAATTTGCTAAGATATGTCCTTTAAAGTAGATCCTGACATTATTCCTATAGATGGCAAACTGCAGACCACGTTCTCTGTGAGCTTCTGAGACCTTCCCTCAGACCCAGATAAATTGAGCCTCAGAACTGGTTCTGGAGTGAGGGCTCCACCAAACACTTGGAATAAAACGCACTTCTATCAAATATCTACTTTGAAAGAACTCCGGAGGTCAGTTTTAGACGGGCAGATCTACCTTTGGTAAAGTGTGGATAGAGAGCAGTTGAAAGCATAGTCCTAGTGCGGATCTAGCTCAATCACCCCCAGACCAGAAGTCAATTTGGCAAACTGCCCCAGGGCAAATTGAAACTGCTGCAGAATTCCCTGCTGGTGACTGATACCTCAGCTGAAAATTATGAGCAAGAAGCAGAAGAGAGCTCTCACCATAGACAGCTTTTACAGAGAGAAAGCAGGGCAGACCCCAGATCCTGAGATTCTGAAAACAATCCCAGATGAAATCACAAAGGCAGACATGAGTTGATCCCCTTTTCAGAAGGCTTATCTGGAAGATTGTATAAAGAATCTAAAAAGAGAGCTAGAAGAAGATTGGGGAAATAAATTGAGAGCAGTAGAAGAAGGAAATATCACCCTGCAACAGAGATGTGAAAAACTGGAGAATAAATCTGGTGAATTGGAAAAAGACAGCAATTCACTGAAAAACAAAATTGGTGAATTGGAAAAAGTCACCAACTCACTGGAAAATAAAAATAGTGAATTGGAAAAAAATAACTATTCACTTAAGAAATAACCAGCAGGACGATTTCAGAGAGGCCTGGAGAGACTTGCATGAACTGATGCTGAGTGAAATGAGCAGAACCAGGAGATCATTATACATGGCAAAAATAATATTATATGACAATCAGTTCTGATGGACATGGCTCCCTTCAACAATGAAATGTTTCAAACCACTTCGAATTGTTCACTGAAGAAAGCCATATACACCCAGAAAGAGGGATATGAAATGTGGACCACAACATAACATTCTCATACTCTTGATTGATGTTTGCTTACATTGTGTTTCCTTTATCTGATATGTCTTTTGTGTAGATAAGATTTTTCTTGTACAACAATGATAAGTTTGGAAATATGTATACATATATTCGATTTGTCAAGAATTTTAACATAATTAATATGTAATGGATATCCTGCCATCTAGGGGAGGGGTGGGGAATTGGGGGGACAAAATCTGTAACAGAAAGCTATGTAAGGGTTAATGTTGAGGAATTACCCACACATATGTTGTACAAAGAAAATAAAAGAAAAGAAAAAGATAACAATTCACTGAAAAACAAAATTAGTGAATTGGAAATAGACAACAGTTCACTGAAAAATAAAATTGGCAAAATGGAAAAAGAATGCAATGAACCAAAAAATTCAATTGGCCAGTTACAAAAGGAGCTAAAAAAGATAACTGAAGGAAATAATACCTTAAAAATTAAAATTGAACAAATTGAAATGAATGACTCAATAAGACTTCAAAAATCAGTCAAAAACAAAAAACTGAAAAAAAATAGAAGAAAATATCAAATATCTCCTAGGAAAAACAACTGACTTGGAAAACAGATCCAGGAGAGACAATCTAAAGATTATTGGGCTACCTGAAAGCCACCATGAAAAAAGAACCTGGATGCTATCTTCCAGGAAATCATGAAAGAGAATTGCCCTGATGTTTTAGAATCAGAAGGCAAAGTTGGCATTAAAAGAATTCACTGATCACCTCCTGAAAGAGACCCCAAAATTAAAACCCCAAGGAATATAATGGCCAAATTTCAGGACTATCACACCAAGGAAAAGATCTTGCAAGCTGCTAGAAAAAAACAGTTCAAATACCGAAGAACTCTTATTAGAATTACACAGGATCTGTCAGCTTCCACATTGAAGGATTGAAGGGCCTGGAATCAGATATTCTGAAAGGCAAAAAGAACTTGGGTTACATCCAAGAATAAGTTATCCAGCTAGAATGAGTATCATCTTCCAGGGAAGAAGATAGCCATTCAAGGATACAGGAGAATTTCACCTATTTCTAATGAAAAGACCAGATCTGAACAAAGAATTTGACCTCCAAATACAGAACTCTAAAGAAGCATAAAAAGGTAAAAAGGAAAGAAATCTTGAGAACTGTATCTCTACTAGGGGTATTCTTAAAGAATGGGGGTATAATTTGATTTTACTTTGAGAATAATTGAAAATAAATTAGAGGTGGATGGTATATCATACTGTAAAAAAAGGGGGGAGGGGAAAGGAGGTAAAATAAAGTAAAAAAAAGGATGTAAAATAAGGCAAAGTCTCATGAAGAGACATAGAAAATATAATATAATTGAGGGAAAGAAGGGAGGACGATGAGTATTGTGTAAATCTTACTCTCATTAGATTGGGCTCTAAAAGAGTATATCAGACACATTTGATTTCAGGAAAAACTTGGCCCTCTGTATAGGAAAGTAGGAGGGAAAGGAGGAAAAGAAAGGGATAAACTAATAGAAGGGTTAGGGGAAAGGTGTAAAAAAGAGGGAGGGTTCTAAATGGGGGAGGACTGTTAGGGGGAGGTGCTCATCAAAAATAAAATACTGGGGAGGGGGGAAGGGAGTAAGGGGAAAGGGAAGAGAAAAATATAACTGGGCAAATAAGATGGCAGGAAATATATAGTCATTTTAACTATGAATGTGAACGGGATGAACTCTCCCATAAAATGGAAACGGATAGCGGACTGGATTAAAAGCCAGAATCCTACAATATGTTGTTTACAAGAAACACATCTAAAACATAGAGATACATACAGAAGGTAAAGGGCTAGAGCAGAATCTTTTACACTTCAAGTGAAAAAAAAAGCAGGGGTAGCAATCATCTCAGATCAAGTAAAAGCAAAAAATAGATCTAATTAAAAGAAATAAGGAAGGAAACTATATTTTACTAAATGGTGCTATAGACAATGAAGTGGTATCAATACTAAACATATATGCATCAAGTGGTATAGCATCCAAATTCCTAGAGGAGATACTAACAGAGATCCAAGGAGAAATAGACAGTAATACTATACTAGTGGGGGATCTCAACCTTGCTCTCTCAGAATTAGATACATCAAATCACAAAATAATAAGAAAGAAGTTAGGGAGGTAAACAAAATGTTACAAAAGTTAGGTATGATAGATCTCTGGAGGAAATTGAATGGTGATAGAAGGGAGTATACTTTTTTCTCAAGGATTCATGGAACTTATACTAAAATTGATCATGTGTTAGGGAATAAAAACCTCAAAATCAAATGCAGAAAAGCAGAAATGGTAAATGTATCCTTTTCAGATCATGATGCAATAAAACTCACATGTAATATAAGGCCAGGAGAAAATAGACCAAATGTTAATTGGAAATTAAATAATCTAATCCTGAAGAATGAATGGGTGAAAGAGCAAATTATAGACACAATCGATAATTTCTTCCAGGAGAATGACAATAATGAAACAACATACCAAAATTTGTGGGATATGGCCAAAACGGTTATAAGGGGTAACTTTATATCTCTACATGCTTACTTGCATAAAATAGAGAAAGAGAAGGTCAATGAATTAGGGTTACAATTAAAAAAAACTAGAAAAAGAGCGAATTAAAAACCCTCAATTAAATACCAATTTGGAATTTCTGAAAATAAAAGGTGACATTAATAAAATTGAAATTAAGAAAAGTATTGAATTAATAAATAAAACTAAGAGTTGGTTTTATGAAAAAACTAACAAAATAGATAAGCCTTTAGTTAATTTGATCAGAATGGTCAAAGGATATGTAAAGGCAATTTTCATATGAGGAAATTAATGGTATTCTTGATTATGTGGAGGGGGGAGCCCTAAATCACTAGAACAAATTAAACAACTCTGAGGCACCACCCCATACCTATCAGATTGGCTATGATGATAAGAAAAGATAATGATAAATGTTGGAAGAGATGTGGGAAAATTGGAACACATATATTGTTGGTGGAGTTGTGAAATAATTCAACCATTCTGAAGAGCAATTTGGAATTATGCCCAAAGACATATAACATTACATACCTACTGAGTCTGTATCCCAAATAGATCATGAAATAGGGGAAAGTTCTCACATGTGCAAATAATGTTTTAGCAACTTTTATTGTAGTGACAATGAATTAAAATTGAATTGATGCCCCTCAGTTGGGTAATAGCTGAATAAGTTATGGTATAAGAATGTAATGAAATATTATTGTACTATAAGACATGATGAGCAGGGTGATTTCAAAAAAAACCTGGAAAAACTTATGTGAATAGTAGCTGAGTGCAGTGAATAGAACATTGTACACAGTAACAGCAAGATTACGTCATAATCAATGATGAGAGGATTAGCTCTCCTCAGCAATGTATTGATCCAAGACAATTTCAATAAATTTGGGATGGAAAATGCCATCCATATCCAGAAAGAGAATTATACCAACTGAATGTGCGTCCAGACATACTATTTTCCACTGTTTTCTTAGTTTGATTTTTATTTCTTCTTCTAACTCTTCCAGTTTTGTTCTGATTTTTTCTTTTACAGCATGGCAAATATGGAAATGTTTGAAATTATTGTACATGTATGCCCTATATCAATTTGTTTGCCCTTCTTAAAGAGCAGAAGTAAGGGGAGTAGGGAGAATATATTTGGAACTCAAAGTCTTACAAAAATGAGTGTTGAAAACTATCTTTACATATAATTGGAAAAATGCTGTTGAAGAAAAAAAAAAAGAAATGAACCTAAACTCTGTGAAATCAGGCTCTATTAAAGCATCAAGTCTTTTCTGATTGTACAATGTCTAAACTTTCCTATTGTAACTCAATCAGTAATTCATGGCATGTTCCTATTTCCCAGAAAATGGGATACTAACATATACTTCAATAGCACACACTTATTTCTCTCAGTGAAGAAGCTGCAACATAGGACTTGCATTCCTAGTCCTCCATCTCATAAATCTGTATTTTAATTAATTAATCCTGTTAATCATAACCAAGTTTTGTTATCACTTTTCTGATTAATGAATGACAGCTTTGTCAATACTCTGTAAATTTTGTGCCATGGGGAATTTAGTACAATTGTTCCAGACTACTTCCAGATCTCCAATATGCTGTTGGACTAAAATAAATATTTTGGATAAATTTGAGCTGGATATTTGACTTGATATATTTTTTAAGTCCCCTCATTCTTCAATTTAGTTTATTTACCAGAATAATGAATGGAATGTATCACAATATGTAAATTGTTTCACAATTAAAATAATTCTCTTGTAAATTATAACAAATATTAAAAAAATTCCACATAAAAATGTAATTACATTTTAATTTTGCTGTTTAGTCTTGTTTGGATATGGTGAGCAGTCTGTTCCAAATGATATCTATCTATCTATCTATCTAATTACACTTTAAATGGACACAAGGCATCAAAATTCCTTTTTTCTTCCTCTGTCACTCCCATCTGTATTCTATTTAGTTCTCTTCCTCCCCAAGGCTTACTCCAAACAGAATAACCAATTTCTTAAGTCATCTAACTCTATCCTTTGGGACCCTCATTTTATCTTCAACAAATGCCCTTCAATCCTTAGACTTCACAATCAATAATCCTTCTCCCTGATTTCTTTAATTAAAACCTGGCTCTTACCTTGAAATACTACATCCCTTTCAACCTTCTGTTTGGAGGACTTTTTTTTTTCTAATCATCCAGATAAACAAAGCTAGAATTTTGAGTTGATTCTGACTTTTCACTGGTACTTTCAGTGTGTTTCTCTAACATACTGTCACAGTTAACATATGCTGTTTTGAAATTTAACCATCAGTGAAGAATTCTGTACTTTATAAGATACAGTACAAACATAAAAGATATACTTCTAATTCTCATACATAGACTTACAGCCTAAACACAGAATAAGATTCAGAAACAAATTGCTATAATGAATAAAAATGCAGGATTTTTCTTCATAGAATTAAAAAACAAAATGATATATGAAATGTGAATAAGAATATGTATTGATCATAGGAATTATTTAATCTTTTTGAAGGAGGTAATATATAGGATAATCAGGAACACTATGGGCAAAATATTAGAAGTAAAGGTATTCTAGCCATACTGGGGAATTTAAACAAAGGAATATAAATATGAGAATTTATTCTGTGTTTAGAGCAAAAAGAAATTTAGTTTGGCAATAGTGCTAAGCATGTAGATTGGTATAAAATCAAATAAAATTGCAAGGATGATTTGGCTCCAGATTGTGTAGGGCTTCAAATAGAAATAGAAAAGTACATATTTTATTGAGTAGATAATAGAAAGTTATTGAACAATTTTGAATAAGAAAATGGAGTAACATAACTTTGTAATTGAAAGATTATTCTAGAAGAAATATGAAGAATATATTAGGGGTGTAAGAAGTTGTAATGAGACTTTTCTAATAGTTAATGTGGATGGTAGAATTTGCCATGCTTTAGTGGTTATAGAAAAAAAAAGAGGCACAAAAAAAGATTTTGAATAATTAAAATCAGCAGAAATTAATAATGAGGAGTGAAGAAGATAAAGTATATGAAGTAACAGCAAAATTACCATAATAAATGATAAAGACAAACAGGATTCTCTAAAAAAAAACTAAATAATTACATAAACTGATGCAGAATCAAATGGGAAAGATCAGAACATTATAGTTACCATAATAGCAATATTATATGATAATCGACTATGAATGACTAAGCTATTCCTGGCAATATAATGATTGAAGAAAGTTCTGAAAGACTTAAGGTAAAAAAAAAAAAATGCTATCTGTCCAGAAAAAAAAATGTAATGGAATGTGAATGCAAACCGAAGCATACTTTTTCTTTAGTTTTTAATTTCTTTTTCTTTTTTGAGGGGTCTATTTTTTTCACAAAATGAGTAACATGAAAATGTTTTACATCACTGCACTTATATAACCTATATATAATTGCTGGCCTTCTCTGTGGGGGGAGGGACAAAGGAAGAGAGAGAGAGAGAGAGAGAGAGAGAGAGAGAGAGAGAGAGAGAGAAGGAGTAAAGGAGAAAGGGAAGGAGAGAGGGAGGGAAAGGTTTATGAGGATCTATTCTACCTAAAAAGAATGAGAATGATGCCCAGAAATCTGGCAAGCAGGTTATGAATTACTGTTGTCTAACTCAACTCCATAAGACTGTTTTCTATTTAATGGAAAATGTAACTCTTACATAATACGAAGTATCACAACACAATTTGGAATCACAGAAGTAAGTTAATACAATGTATTATAACCACACCAAACAAATTCCATGTTCTCTTGTTATATATATATCATTATTCTTGACAAAACACAACATAGGGTATGGGATAAAAAAGCCAGGCTTCAAGCCAGTGGCTTTGATCGAAATCCTATATCTCATACATATTTACTGTGAAAGCCAAAGCAAATTACTTAAACTTTTACCTCCATCCTGGGCTCTAGGCAATATTATTAATGTTTCAGAGAAGGTGTCAACTAACATTGTTACATGAAATTTCTTCTTATGAGAAATTTTCATTGAATTTGATTGTAAACTCTATTCTTATCATGGCATTGGTCACATATCATCTTTTAATATCCCATGAAAAGAGCTATTAGGCAATGATGTGTTTAAAAAACACAATACAAAATTGATCTAAGAAAAAGAGAAGTCAGAATTAGTAACTAGAAAGACTACTTGGGGAAAAAAGACAGTGGGTGAACAGAATGCAAGAAAGAAAAGGCAGCATACAAATATCTTGAGCCTTCAAACAAAGAACTTCCTGCAAAGACAATCTCACATCCTTGTGTGTTATCATTCATTCCTTCTGGAGTAGGTCAGTAAATAACAGAATTAGACTAATCAATTTATTTAGAGATTGTTTGTTTATTTATTTGTGTGTGTGTGTTTTGTTTTGCCCTTTTGAATAGAAAAGGAAATAAAATATATCTCAAAGATTTTTCATTCTTCTTTACTAAATAAAGGAATGAATTAACAAATAAGTAAATAAACTATCTTTATTTGCTAAAACAAACATAATGAAAAAATAAATCTTTGATATTTGGAGGGGAGTATCCATACATCATAAATATCCTTAGCAGTTTAACATTTTGAATATTGTTCCTCTCTTCCTTTAATTACTGTCAACTCACATCACTCATATAAGAGAAGCTTCTTCCCTTTACAATTCTGGAGACATGTTGATGATATTTTTTCTATCTGTAATTTCTTTCTAAAATAGTCTTTATTATACTTCAGAAACTTCTGTCATTAATATACTTAATATGACAAATGAGCTACATCTCCAAGATCATAGTTTGTTTTACATTGCTATATTTTAATTTCAATTCCTGCCTATCAAGTTAGAAAGGAACTCCTGACCCTTGTGAAGGATTAGAAGACAAATGGTATGATGTAGAAAACTTTATTTATGGTAAATAATATTTTGTATGAATTAGTCCTGATAAGATCTGAAATAATAAATGCCACTCGTTTATTTGAATTTTTGTGATCCTAATCAGAGTGAACTGTATGAATAAGTCTTCCAATTATGGAATAATGGATTATACAATCAGGAACTTAGAGATCTATTAAGCAAGGATGCTTGGTCTGAAATAGGACCACTCTTCATTTCTTGATAAAGAACTTCCTCTCCTAATCTTTAGGCTCTAGCCTAAATGCATTTTTCAAGGCAGGTAAGGAAGAAGGAAACAAAGTCAAATTAAAGAAGAAACAAGAATGGTTCTGAGAAAAAGATATGCAGCAAAGGATCTTTCCCTATAACTATGAAATAATGGGCTAAGATTTTATTTTTGACTGGTAAATTAAGTTTAAAAAGAAATCCAATGGAGAACATAAGGAATGCATAAATTGTGGCATAACACCTTTATTCTGAATTGAGGATCTACACTTTAAAATACAACCACGGTCTTGATATATATTTTTGAGTATTAAATATATATATATATATATATATATATATATATATATATACATACATACATATATATATATACTACATTCTTAATTCTTAAAAAAATTAATAAAAAGAAAAACTGATACTCTAATTGCTATAATTGAATATTTTAATGTTCCATGCAAGATTTATGGTGGGAATGGAAAGGATTTTGATTTTGTGTAATAAATACTAAGTCAGATGTGTGTTTGATTATATTTGCCTTTCAATTCAAGACTTTGGGATTTTTGCCAAAATAAAGCAAAAACATAATGATATTTCATTTTCTCCTTAAATTTTGGAAAATCTAGTACAAGCAAGGTTTGTTCATATATTGTAAAGGACAGGCGTTCCAGTCAGTAATTCAACTGAACAAATATTCTCTCCTTCAGTTCAGGGTATAAGGTGAAACTGCCAGTGGTGATGAGGTGGCAGCTCAAGAAAACGGAAAAAAAAAAACCTTCTCTTCTCACTTAGGGCAACTTTGGGCTACTTTTCTTTATTTATTTTGGCTTGATACTGATGAATGTACAATGGGGGAAAAGTATGACAGCTAAACATGAATTCTTGTATCGGTTTGTTAAAGAACCATCTAAAAAGGAAAAAAAAATACTTACTAAAATGTTTTAAAACACAATTTAAAAATTTCCCCAGAGAAGTTTTCTTTAGTACCAAAATTCTGATGTCCTTTACCTTTAAGTATATCATAAAGAAATGGCAAAAAGTTAAAAAAAAATTAAAATTCTGCATTATATGTGGTGACAAAATATCAACTTATATATGCATACAAATATGTATTTACTATGCATTATAATTTGACTTGCCAACATTATATGTCTATAATTTTCAGTACACATTAATTAGGGCATTTATATTTAATTGAAGATAAATGCCATACTTTTTTCTTTAAAGACTTAGGAAGCAGTTTCTCAGTGAAACATATTTCATTGGGAAATCACATTTTATCATTTATGTTTCTTTTATCTTTTGTAGGAATTTATAATTAATTATAAAAGAAAAGACTATCTAAATAAATAAAGCACTTAGATTACTTTTATGTCTTTGGAAATAAAACATATAGACTATCTAAAGGAGAAAAGTAACAGTGTTAATAATGTAAATATATTTATACTCTCAATTTATGCACCTCCATTATTTTGGACTGACTTCCTCCACTTCATCTTTCTTCCTCCCGATCATATAATCACCTGTCTCTCCATTTTTTTTGTTTATTACATCATTACTTTTCCTATGTATTGTGAATTACAGGTTTTTAATATAGTAGCTTACATCTTTAACATAATTGATTTTCTACATTCCATTCAGAAAGCTAACTAGAGCAGTAGTCCTTATCATTATTCCTACTTCTAAGTATCATAATATTTTCAGGTCATTTTGTTAAGAAACTAAATCAATTTGCAACACCACTTCCCAGACTATAAATAGTAAGTGGGGAAAAAATGTTTTTATAATGACAGGGAAGTTCAAAACATCAGTCCAGAAGAATGCAAAACAATGAAAACTGCTACTTCTAAAATCTCTAATAGAAAAATTGTCTAAAATATAAAAAAAAAGAATCCCAGCTCACAGTTTTTTTTTTTTTTAATCTAACAAGTGTTGGAGGAAAAATGGGGAAAAGCAATTAGAGTGATACAACAAAATCATGAAAAAAGAGTTAACAGCTTGATAAAAAAGGAACAAAAATACTGAAGAAAAAGATTTCTTAAAAAACAAAATAGGCAGGGGTACAACCAAGATGGCAGAGTGCAGAAACGACTTTCTGTGATCTCCTCTGACCTTCTCTCAAACCTACAGTAGATTAAGCCTCTAAACTGATTCTGGAGTCAAGGCACCCCCAAATATTTGGAGTATAACACATTCCCAGAAGAAGTTACTTTGGAAGTGCTTCAGAACAGGTCTGTTTCAGTTGGACAGGGGGAACAGTCTGCCAAAGTACAAAAGGCAGTGCAGACAGGGCAGGGAGCCGGCCCAGGATTCAGAGTGTGGAAATTTCTAAGTACATGGGAAGTTTCTCTGAGCTTCTTGGGCCACTCTGTGCTGGTTGCAAGCAGGTACTTTGGCAGATCTGCCTTTTATAAAAGGTAAATTGTAAACCATTGAGAACCCTAACCTGGCACTGATTGCCCAGCACCTGAAGTCAATAAGTGGAACTGCCCCAGGGTAAACAAAGCAGCTGTCATTCCTCTGCTTTGAACAGACCTCAAGCTTTAAAAAATGAATTAAAAAAAAGAACTCTCACATAAACAGCTTTTATGGAGAGAGAGAACAGATCTCAGATCCTGAGGTTCATAAAGGTAAAGCAACTCCAGAGGAACCCACAAAGGGAGACATGAGCTGGAGCCCATTTCACAAGGCTTTACTGGAAGATTGCTTAAAGAATCTTAAAAGAGAGTGAGAAGTAAAATGGGGAAATGAAATGTGATCATTGCAAGAAGGATATAATGCCCTACAAGACAGATATGAAAAAGACACCAATTCACTGAAAAAAACAAAATTGGTGGAATGAAAAAAGTATGCAAGGAACAAATTGGCCAATTACAAAAGGAGCTAAGAAAGGTAACAATAACATAATACACTTAAAATTATAATTGAACAAATAGAAATGCATGAATCAATAAGATTTCAAGAATCATTCAAACAAAAACAAAAAATAGAAGAAAATATGAAATATTTCCTAGTAAAAACAACTGACCTGAAAAATAGAACTAGGAGAGACAATCTAAGGATGCCTGAAAGCCATGATGAAAAAAAAAAGGACCTAGACATTATCTTTCAGGAAATTATGAAAGAAAACTGCCCTGATGTTTTAGAATCAGAAGGTAAAATAGCTATGGAAAGAATTTACTGATCACCTCCCAAAAGAGACCTCAAAATTAAATATCCAAGGAATATTGTGGGTAAATTTCAGAATTATCATACCTAGTAAAAGATATTGCAAGCAGCTAGAAAGAAAAAAATTCAAATACTTTCAAAGCCATAATTAGAATCATCCAGTATTTGTCAGCTTCCACTTTAAAGGATCTAAGGGCCTAGAATCAGATATTTTGAAAGGGAAAAAAACTTGGATTACATCCAAGAATAAGCTATTCAGCTAGAATGAGCATTATCTTCCAGGGAAGAAGATGGATATTTAATGATATAGGTGAATTTTATCTATTTCTAATGAAAAGATCAGATCTAAACAAAAAAAATTGACCTCCAATCACAGAACCCAAGAGAAGCATAAAAAGCTAAGAAGGAAAGAATTCTTGAGAACTATATTTCTATTATAGGTCAACTTAGAGAAAGTGGGTATAATTTGATTTTACTTTGATAATATGAAAAAATAATTTAAAGGTGGAAAGGTGATCATACTGGAAAAAAGGTAAAAGGAGGTAAAATAAGGTTAAAAATGGAGTTAAAATGTGGTTTTAAAAAAGGAGTTAAAATAAGGTAAAATACCATGAGCAGGCAAAGAAACCCTAACATAATTGAGGGAAAGAATGGAGAGGGATGAGCATTGTGTGAATCTTAATCTCATCAGATTGGGCCCTGAGAGAGCTTATCAGACATTTAGTTTCACAGAGAAACTTGTCCCTCTTTATAGGAAAGTGGAGGGAAAGGAGGAAAAGAAAAAGAAAGACTAATAGAAGGGAAAACAGAAGAATTATGGGAAAGGAATGAAAAAAGGGGGAGCAGCTCTCAAGAGGGGAGGACTGTTTGAGGGAGGTGGTTATGAAAAGCAAAATACTGGGGAGGGAGGAAGGGAGAAAGGGGAAAGGAAAGAGGAAAACATAAATTTGGGTAAATAAGATGGCAGGAAATACAGAATTAGTTATTTTAACTGTGAATGTGAATGGGAGGAACTCTCTCATAAAACAGAAGCAGATAGCAGACTGGTTTAAAAGCCAGAATCCTACAATATGCTGTTCACCAGAAACCTATCTAAAGCTTACAGATACATACAGAGTGAAGGTAAAGGGCTGGAGCAGAATCTATTATTTTTTAGGTGAAAAAAAAAAAGTAGGGGTAGCAATCCTGATCTCAGATCAAGTGAAAGCACAGCTAAATCTAATTAAAAGATATAGGGAAGGAAAAAATATCTTACTAAAGGGTACAAAAGATAATGATAAAAAATATCATTACTAAACATATATGCACTAAGTGGTATAGCATCCAGATTCCTAGAGGAGAAGTTTTTTAGAAGAAATAATTTAAGGAGGTAAACAAAATGCTAGAAAAGTTAGGTATGAGAGATTTTTGAAGAAAATTGAATGGAGATAGGAAGGAGTTTACTTATTTTTCTCAGAGTTTTATGCAACTTATACAAAAATTGACCATGTGTTAGGGCTAAAAATCTCAAAATCAAATGCAGAAAGGCAGCGATATTAAATGCATCTTTTCCAGATCATGATGCAATAAAAATCACATGGAATGTAAGGCTAGGAGAAAACAGACCAAAAGTTAATTGGAAATTAAATAATCTAATCTTAAAGAATGAATGGGTAAAACAGCAAATCATAGACACAATCAATAATTTTATCCAGGATAATGACAATAATGAGACAACATACCAAAATTTGTGGGATACAGCCAAGTGGTTAAAAGGAGTAATTTTATATTTCTAGATTCTTACTTGCATAAAACGGAGAAAGGGAAGATCAATGAATTGGGCTTACAATTAAAAAAGCTAGAAAAAAAAACAAATTAAAACCCTCAATTAAATACCAAATTGGAAATTCTAAAAATAAAAGGGGAGATTAATAAAATTGAAAATAAGAAAACTATTGAATTAATAAATAAAACTGAGTTATTTTTATGAACAAAACAATATAGATAAGCCTTTAGTTAATTTAATTAGAAAAAGGAAAGAAGAAAATCAAATAGTCTCAAAAATGAAAATGTAGAATTTTCCACCAATAAAGAGGAAACTAGAGCAATAATTAGGAGTTACTTTGCCCTACTTTATGCTAATAAATTTGATAATCTAAATGAAATGGAGGGAAGTCTACAAAAATATAGATTGCCCAGGTAAACAAAAGAGAAAATAATTTATTTATGTAGCCCCATTTTAGAAAAATAAATAAAACAAGCTATTAATCAACTCCCTAAGAAAAAAAATCTCCAGGGTCAGATGAATTTACATGTGAATTATACCTTATGTTCAAAGAACAATTAACTCCAATACTATATAAACTATTTGAAAAAATAAGGAAAGAAGGTGTTCTACAAAATTCCTTTTATGATACAGGTATGGTGCTGATAGTGAAACCAGGTTTGGTGAAAAAAAGAAAGAAAATTATAGACCAATTTCCTTAATGAATATTGAATCAAAAATCTTAAATAAAATATTATCAATGAGATTACAAAAGTCATCCTCAGGATAATATAGTATGATCAAGATGGATTTATACTGGGAATGCAGGGCTGGTTCAGTGTTAAAAAAACTATCAGCATAATCAACTATATTAATAAACAAACAAAAAACATATGATTATCTCAATAGATGCAGAAAAATTATTTGATAAAATTCAACACCATTTTTATTAAAAACGATAGAGAGTATTAGGAATAAATGGACTTTTCCTTAAAATGATCAGTTGCTTTTAAATAAGATTTTAGCAACAAGATTACAGAAAGTCATCCCCAGGATAATACATCATGACCAAGTAGGATTTATACCAGGAATGCAGGGCTGGTTCAATATTAGGAAAACTATTAGCATAATCAATTATATTAATAACCAAATTAATAAAAATCATATGATTATCTCCATAGATGCAGAAAAAGCCTTTGATAAAATCCAACACCCATTCCTATTAAAAACACTGGAGAGTTTAGGAATAAATGGGCTTTTCCTTAAAATGATAAGTAGTATCTACTTAAAACCTTCAGCAAGCATCATATGTAATGGAGTCAAACTAGAACCATTCCCAATCAGATCAGGAGTGAAACAAGGCTGCCCACTGTCACCATTACTATTTAATATTGTATTAGAAATGTTAGCTTTGGCAGTAAGAGAAGAAAAAGAGATTAAAGGAATTAGAGTAGG
>JAJPUD010022482.1:0-21350 GCA_023553655.1 Myrmecobius fasciatus | reverse complement strand
AAAAAAAAACTCTCAAGAAAAATAAAGTTAAAAAAAAAGAATATTCTTCAATCTGTATTCAGACACAATCAAGTTTTTTTTCTGGGTATGGATAGCATTTTTCATCATAAGTCCTTCAGTATAGTCTTAGATCAATGTATTGCTGAGAATAGCAAATTCATTCACAACTGATCATTCCATAACATTGCTATCACTTTGTTTATAGTACATTTCACTTTGCTTGAATTCATGGAGGACTTTTCAGGTTTCTCTGCTCATAATTTCCTATTGAGCAATAATTTTCCATAATAACCACTTATCAGTGTTACAACTCTGAAGACCTATAAGACCTATATAGGTCTTAGGAGGAAAAGAAGACAGGAGTCACCAAAGAGAGAAAAAAATTGTACTGATTATTGCTGAACTATTGTGAGTCCTATATGTTTTTACTATTGTTTTTGTGTGTGTATGTGGTTTTCCAATATATATTATTGGACAGGAACTGGGTGGTCCTTTTTCCAACATCTCATAGAGATATAGCCAAAAAGTTGATTTTGAGATTCCCAGGGGAAATTTCATGTAGGAGTAAAAGTGCCAAAGAGATATGATTTGTCCCTAAAATCAAATCTGGCCCATATAATCATAGAGTTTTGGGTACTAGAACATAGGTTACATTACTTTATATATGTAAAGCACTTCAGTTTTCAAAGCAGATTCCATATTTAGAGGTAACATGGTGGATAATGTGTTGGACTTCAAGTGAAGAACACATGGCTTGTAGTCCTTCCTTCCACTCACCCAACATAGCTATGTTATCATAAGCAAGAAAGGTTCTTTAGAATTTTAGTTTTCTGATCTGTAAAACCGGGATAATAAAACTATCATAATCTGCCTTTTGTAGGATCTCTTGTGTGATTCAAGAGAGATAATGAATAGTTGATGAATAAATGTCAATGATTAAATTAATTTAATTGAATCTTCAGAGAAAATGAGAAATATTTCTGGTAATATTTGAGTTTTTTGCACAGGAAGTAAATGAGGTTCAGGGAAGGTGACTTGCTCAGGATTATACCTATCATAAGTGACAGTAATACAATTCAAATATAAACTTTTGGTTGCCATTTTCATACCCTTTTCATTATAATATGACCATGACTGGCTTTGTGACAAATGAGTGGATAGAGTGCTGGATTTGGAGTCAGGAAAACATAAGTTCAAATGTGGCTTCAGACATTAATAACTCTGTGATTCTGGGCAAGTCACTTAACCCTTTGCCTTAGTTTACTTATTTGTAAAATAAACTAAAGAAGAAAATGGGAAATTGCTCCAATATCTTGGCCAAGAAAACTCCAAATGGTGTCATTTCAGACATGACTGATATGACTACACAATAACAATGAAATTACTTGACTAGCTTCATGGATACAGGTAAATCACTTCTTTGAATTTTATCTTCCATAGTATCTATGAAATGAGGTGATGTGGGAAACTTTATTTGCATATCTCACAAAACTGTTGTTAAGAACAAATAAGATTGAGGAGAGATAATATAACAGCTACTTATATTGATTTATCTTTTTATGATTTTCTAAATTGCTGAAGACTTCAATTAATACATAATTAAATGAGATTATATAGTTATATAACTAAATGAGATGATATATGTAAATTGATGTGTAAACCTTAAAATTCTATATGAAAGTTTGATGATTATGATGATGATGATGATGATGATAATTTGCCTATGGTCAAATGGGTCCATTCTTGTATTCCTGCCTCCTCTCTTTCTAAAACAAGTGAAGTCATTTTGAAAACTATATAAATATAAAGCAGCATTATGCTTATTTCTGGCTGCTTGTGTATGTAGCTCTTTTGTTTTGTAATTTTGAAAAGGATACATTATAGCTATGGTCTCCTTGTGTAAAATCTCTCTTATGAAGAGTTTTCAATTCTCTTCATAATAATGCAGGATCATAATGTCAATGTGAATGAATGCATGTTAGCAACTAAATAGTTATAGGGCATATAGTTTATCGTCAATAAATATTGGATTGAATGGAAATGAACTCCTATTAGCTGTTTCATTCATATCAACAGGAGTAAAACTACAGAAAGATCCTGGATAAATAATCCTCTTTGTGACTTTATTATTACTTTTAAAATTCATTGCACACAAGTTTATTAAATTAATGGATCCAAAATGAGTCTGTCCACAGTAAGTTCACAAGCTTGGGTACTTTTCCATGTTTATTAATTGCAGCCCAGATCAATGGATGATAGAATAGCTTCTTTTAATTATACTTTTCAATAAAGTCATCTTCTTTTTTTGGACATGGAGGTAATGTCGGCTTTTCAGAGTTTATGCTAAGTGTGTTATAAATAATATCTGTCATGTAGGCTAGACTAATTTTTCTTTAACAGATATTGAAATTATCTTTGACTGGCTCAGGGGCTTAAGGCTTACATAGCTTCCTGATGTAATCTAAATCTAAATCTAAAAAGTCAGCACATGGAGAGTTAGCAGTTCTTCTTCCTTTAGGTTCCTGAATAGCAGACTATCATGAGCAGCATAGGGGTGGAGAAAATGTCCCCATCTGAATCAATGCTGTGTGTGTGTGTGTGTGTGTGTGTGTGTGTGTGTGTGTGTGTATGTGTCTGTGCACACAAGAGACAGAGAGAGAGAGAGAGAAGAATAACAGTATCTACCATATATATAGTATAGAGGTAAGCAATCCACTGCTTTTATATAACCAAGGAGCTAGAATGGTTTTAAAATTTTTAATTTAGAATTTTAAAATAAAATTTTATTGTATTTAAAATTATAAAATTATATTCATGAATTTATTTGTATGAAATTTAATATTTAAAAGAGGAGTGCTAGCAGGATTTTGCTCTTGCCAAACCTTGAACAGCCTATAGGACAAACCTTGAAGGCCTTAAGAACTGTATTTTACAATAAGGTGCTAAAGAATTATATAATTAATGTACAATATTTTACAAAAATTTTTTCATTTTATCCTCTGCTCTCTTTGTCACACATATATGTGCATGTACACACACATACACATATGCACATTCCCCCCAAGCCTCAATTGTAGGTGATTTTATTATTCTTATTTTTCAGATAAGGAAATTGAGACCAATGGAAATTAAATACCTCATCCAGAACCATACAACTAGTAAGTAACTGAATCAAATTTGAACTCTGATCTTCCTGACTCTAGGTCCAGCACTCTGCCCATTGTGCCATCTAGCTGTCTCATTCCTTAATGGCCATATAAATATCCTTTGTTAACTCTTAAATGTTCTAGCTTGTCTCATTTCATTCTAATTCATAATTCATAATGATGTATTAGGTAATAAAGTGTCCCTGTAGGTTTTTGACACAATGAAAGAATGTGTAAAGAAGATTAGTACTGTATTGATGTTCAAGATAAATCTCAAAAGTTTGAACTAGGATTGTGGGAAACCAACATGGTGGGTTCAGTATTAAGACAGGTATGGGGTAATGAAGACCTGGGCCAGGGTAGGGGCAATGAGAATACATAGAATTGTTGGACTAGAGGAAAGAGAAAAGTTGAGAGGAAGTAGTATCTTTGTTTCCTGTTTTTGCCATAATTTTTCAAAATCTCATCTCATCCAATTCCAACATTTAATATAAAAAGTATACTTTCTTCTTCCCCTTTTCCTGTACTATCCAATAGTAAGTATCCAATAAGAATTTTCTGTTTGCAAGATTATAAAATGATCAATTCTGAAGGACATGGCTCTCTTCAACAATGAGATAATTCAATTCTCTTCTAATAGTCTTGTGCATCTGCATCCAGAAAGGACTGTAGGAACTGAGGATGGATCACAACAGAGTATTTTCAGTCTTTTTGTTGTTGTTTGCTTGCATTTTGTTTTCTTTCTCATTTTTTCTTTTTTGATCTGATTTTTCTTGTGCAGCAAGAGAATTGTTGAAATATGTATAGAAGATTTGCACACATTTAACATATCTTAGGCTAATTGGCCATCTAAGGGAGAGGATGAGGGGAAGGGAGTGAAAAATTTGGAACACAAGGTTTTGCAAGGGTGAATGTTGAAAATTATCCATGCATATATTTTGAAAATAAAAAAAAACTTTAGTAAAAAAAAGAGTTTTCTGTTTTCTAATCTTTGGTGAACCTAGAATATGATGACATTCTTTGTTGTAGTCCTCAGAAGATGCCTAGATCACTGTTCTCTTTTAATTTCAGATCCTGTCAATGGTCTTCCTCTCCATCTAAATTCCCTTCACTTAGAATAATCTCTTCTCCAAATTCATCAACCTCCATAGTTCCCACAACCTTGCGCTCCATTCCAAAAAACACTTTTCCTTCATTTTTCACTCAACTCAATTTCCCCCTTACCTTCAATATACATAAAGAATACCTCTCCTATCTTCCCCAGATATGAGAATTTCTTATGATGACTATGCTAATAATAGTCGTATCTCATAATCCTGCTAGAATAATACATATTAGTCTAAATTGATAAATAAAAATAAGTCTGCTATCTTGTTCTTTACACACTTGAAGATAACTCCACTGTTCCACCTTCAGCAGAATATACATTTAGAGATTAGTTCCATTACTGACAACAGATTTACATTGATTTATCCACATTTCTTCTGGTCTTCCTACTTGATTCTTATAAATTTTCTTTGCAGATGATTGTTTAAGGTTATGAATGGATTCTGTGGCCACTTAATAGAGCACAACTAACCAGTACATACTTTAATTGAACTCATGAGTTTGGTATTATTAGTCCTGTTCTCTAATTAGCTAAAATAACTAGCTATTGATGTGTAGATAGAAGGATTGGTAGTTAAATCAATCAACTATAGATGTGTAGATAGAATGAATTGGTAGCTAAATTAACCAGCTATAGATGTGTATATAGAATGATTGGTAGTTAAACTAACCAGCTATGGACTTGTAGATAGAAGGATTGGTAGTTAAATCAATGAGCTATAGATGTGTAGATAGAATGAATTGGTAAGTAAATTAACCAGCTATAGATGTGTATATAGAATGATTGGTAGTTAAACTAATAAGCTAATGACGTGTAGATGGAATGAGTTGGTAGCTAAGCTAACCAGCTATAGACTTGTAGATAGAATGAATTGGCAGCAGGTGTTCCAAAAACTATTTTCCTCACCATGAGAATTAGAATAGGTCTAACACTACCCAGCTCTTTCTCTATCTCCATCATCTTGTGATGGTTAAGATAGATGTTCATAGCAATTTGGCTTCTATAGCTAAAAAGCACTGCTGTGATTACCAAGATGGCATTATGAATTAGGATCATGTTAGGAAAGACTTTGAATATTAAGCTCATGATTTTATGTTTCATCATGGAAGTGATAAAGGACACTAGAATTTACTGGGCAGGGAGAGGGGAATAATATAGTCATGTTTGTACTTTAGGAAATCATTTTGACAGCTGAGTGGAAGATAGATTGGAATGGAAAGAAACTTGTGGCAGGCAGACCAACCAGCAGACTATGTAGACTGTGTAGACTTGACATGATGAGGATCTGTGCTAGGAGGGTGGTAGTATCACAGGAGATGAAACTTATATAATAAAAATGGTTAAGCAAAATTTACTTATAGCGCACAGTAGCTATACCCCAATTAAACTATCTTGGCAGATGGGCTAAATAAGGTTGAGGATAACTGACAGGTCTCAAACCTATTGGTGAGTTTGGGGGATATCTACCCCAAGCACGTGAAAACTTTCCCAGTGGAATGGGCAGATGAAAACAAATTGTTCTAAGAGGTCCAAAGTCAGCTAAAGCAAGCCTTGTGAGCACATAGAGTTTATTTAGAAGATCCTAAGAGCATCATCCACTGCATCACAGCCAGCCACCAGTCATCTTGACTTTTGTCTTGCCACTAGATTTTGATGACTCTGGAAGAAAGAGTGAGGCTGATTATGACTTTGTGCAACTCTGCCTCACTTAAAATCTAAGCCAATACTTGCCATCTAGAGGAAGACGTGGGGGAAGGGAGGGTATTGGCACACGAGGTTTTGCAAGAGCTAATGTTGAAGATATAGGGTTTAAAAAAAATTTTTATTACAGCTTTTTATTTGCAAAACATATGTCTAGGTAATTTTTCAACATTGACTCTTGCAAATCTTTGTTACAAATTTTTCCCTCCTCTCCTCTAGATGGCAGGAAGTCTAATTTGTGTTAATTATGTTAAAATATTTGACAAATTGAATATGTGTATACATATTTATACAGTTATTGAAGATATATGTTTTGAAAACTAAAAAGCTTTAATAAAAAAAAAATCTAAGTCAAGACATTACTCTGATGATGTCATTGGTCCTCTTCATAAATGAAGGACAAATAGCATTTCATTTTATTTATTTACCACAGTTTATTCCACTACTTTATGGGTACTCCCTTTTTTTCTTATTTTTTATTACCACAAAAAGGACAGTTATGATTATTTTAACATCTAATGGGACCTTTCTCTCTGTCTTTGATTTCCTTGGGGCATGTGCCCAGCAATGGAATGACTAGTATGGACAGTTTCTTTTTCCTGCATCATGACAAACTGTTTTCCAGAATAGTTGAACTACTATAGCTCCCTCAGAAGTATGTTAATATATTTTTTCTGAAAGAAAATTTTAATAGAGAAAAAGTAGAGAATGAGTTCACTTAAGGCAATGGGGTTATTGAGAGTGACTGTAAAAAGAGAAGAAAAAAAAGTTTAAATGAATGAGCATCATGGGTACACTCACTGTTAGAGTTCAAGCTATGAATGTTGATGCAGAAGAGGAGATAGAGATGGAATGATCAAACAAGTTGAATAATATCCAAAAGAGACCAACGCCACAAAAAATCTAGAGAGCAGAAAGCATGAGAAGAGAGGGCAGTCTAGGGAGTCAAATGAAAGAGAATGGTTAATAAGGATAAGGATTTAGAAAAGGCCATTGCATCTGGAAATTGAGATCACTAGTAATTTTTGGAGTGAGAAGTTTCAGTTGAATGCTGAAATGGGAAGCCAGATTATAAAAACCAATTAAAGAAAAATGAATGAAGATGAATCAAAGAAAGGAAATTTTAATTACTCTATAGTGGGATCTCTGATCTTCAATATTCTCCCTGTATATAGCCCTTGTTTGATCAATTTACTTATTCACTTTTCTCACTATTATGTTTGCATTGTGAGGTCTAAGTTTATGGGGAAAGGGGGAAGAACTATTGATATTTTATTTTTATGTTATTTCATTAAATGCCTTTACTTTAAACTAAATGAACACTCTGCCTGACTAAAAAAAATCAATACAATAATAGGGACTCATAAGCTATGATTCAGAGAGAATTCAGTCCCCAAAAGATAGTTAGAACCTCAGATAGTTTTTCTGGGGATAATATATCTAGGGATACATGAATGGTAGGATGGCCTACATATGCTGCATCATCACAGCCAGGAATCTTTTCAGCTCAATAATCTAGGATTCTGAGATTTTTTTTTTTTAAATCTCAGAGTATTAGCAATTGGACAAATTCAAGGAATTATCATCAACAATTTCTGTAATTCATCTGCAGATGTTCAGTCCAATTTTCATTTGAGTCAGAAAGCAATCGCAAATGTATACATATATACAGATACAAGATTGCTCAGTTACTTTTAATGAAATTCTGTCTTTAATGTCTTGTCAGGTTTCTGAAATCTGGTTATAATAGTTAATGTCACCTGGCAAAAATATTGAAAGAGTTATGTTTTTGGCTTTGGGTAAATACTGAATTTTTCACCCTCCAGTCCATACACACACACACACACACACACATATGTTCCTTGTAATGGTTCCTTGTAATAGGTGAGATCTCCTAGAAAATGCTTTGGAGGGAAATAGTATTATGTTGATCTTCTCCAGACTATTAAAAAGGTTATTATTATTAATATTTTTATTGTTGTTGAATTCTGTAAATGGCTTCATTCTGACTCCAAGTGTGGGGAATAACCAATTTGGCCATTTAGCTCTGCAAATTTCAGGACCATTATAGCTATTTCTTTGCAAAAACTTTCCTTCTTCATACTTTTGCCATTTGGAGCCTAAAGATAATAATTGTAAAGATGAACCATTTGTACTAATTGACTGCTTCATTTGCATTTTGATCCAAATTGATGAGTTTAATATTATTTCAACTACTCCTTTACTAACTCCAGCTTTCTGAAGCCTTCTGATCAAGTCAATGAGATAGTTGTAGTCTTCTCAGTCATGTTGTTGGTTATCTAAAATTTTCTAATGATCTGTCTTTTCTATGGCACTATATTCTTCTTGTTTTATTTCTAACTTTTCTCCATCTCCTTTTCTGGACCATCTTTCTCCTCCAACTTGTCAGATGTCTGTTTCCTAAGGTTCTGTTCTCAGACAAAATTTACATTTTTACCTCCCCAAATTTTCCCATGTTTCAGTTCAGCATCTCCATTTGTATCCTGGTCATTCAACCTGGATATTCCAATAAGACTTGAAACTCATCACATCCTAAATTAAATTTATCTTTATTCTCAAGATCTATTTTTTCAAGATCTATTTTTGTTTTCTGATGGCATTATCACCCTTCCAAAGCATCTTTTGAAACCTTGGCATTTTCTTTGATTTCTTCCATTTTCTTCCCCCCTTTTTCCCCCAGTAAGGTACTGCCCTTTTCTTATATGAATGTTTATGAATGAATGATGAATGAAAAAGCATTCATTGTCTCCCCAGTGTTTTTCTTTCTCTTAGACTCCATCAAAACTTAGATAAGTAGAATCAACAAACCAACATCCTAATGAGGTTCTTACTAGCAAGCTGGAAAAACTAGAAAGTTCATTAAGTTAAAAAGTTTTGTGATTGTAAATGGAGATGATTTTTGAAACATCAATCATTTCCTGGCAATTCCCTTGTACAAGTTGGAAAAAGTCACATGTACTGTTCTTTCACTAAAGAGGGAGAAACCACAACTGTCTTCAATAGGTTTGTTACTAGGGTAAAATAACTCATATTCTCAAGAAAACCTGACTATTGCTATCCTTCCAAAGTGGTAGCACCAAGCAATGGCAATCAAGTAAATAAGCTTTTATTAAATGCTGCCAGACACTATTCTAAGCAATAGGAATACAAAGAAAGGCAAAAATGGTCCCCACTTTCAAACCCACAGTCTAGTGGGAGAAATATCAAGCAAACAAACATTAAGGCATATCTAGAAAAGGCTTCCAGCAGAAGGTGGGATTTTATGAGACTTGAAATAAGTCAAATATAATTTATTCTCTCCCTAAATGTAACAATTGTTGGCTAACCTTTCCACCCTTGGGGATTGTAATTTTATTATTATAAATTATGAGTCAGGAAATAGGAATAAGAAGGAAGAGAATTCCATGCATAGGGACAGCCAGTGAAAATGTATGAGTCAGGAGATGGAGTGTTGTAGGGGAAAAATAGCAAAGAGGCTCATATCGCTGGCCTGTATAATATGATGGAGGAGAAAAATATCTAAAAAGATTGGAAAGAAAAGGAAGTTATCAGGTTGTAAAGGCCCCAAAGTATAATTGTCAGGGGAACCCCAAGGCAATCAGGTTGTAAAGGCCCCAAAGTATAATTGTCAGGGGAACCCCAAGACAATACCTATAAGCTCCAGTGGACAAAATACTGGATGAGGTTTGAATCTTAGCCTCTGACTCCCTGTTATTGCTGTGCATCCTTCAATCTTGAGCAAGTTACTTAACCTTTAAACCTCAGTTTCTTCTCAGGAAAAATTAGGTGGAACTAGATGAGCTCTGAGGTTCTTTCCACTGATAATATTCTATGAGGTTCCTTAAAGCAATCTCTCTAAAGAGAATAAAATTTTGAAATAGAAACATCCAAAATATACTGGCCAGAAAAAACAAATTAAAAAAAAAACCTAAGCTTGGCTGTGGATTTTTAAACATTTAATGGTACTCACAGCATCTTTTGAAACTGCAGAATGTACCAAGAAGGGGATTAACTTCCTTCCCCACCCTTTCCCTGCCCATCTCCCTAACAAGGTGAAAAAACTAGTTCTTCTGGTACTATCCTATAACAGCAAAAAGTAGAATGAATAAACTTCATAGGCTGTGATAATCTTTAAGGGTTTTGAAAACTGACAGTCTGGTTCAACAACATTAGGAAGTCATGTGGTTCTCATCATTCCATCACAGTGACAGTTAGCTCAAGGAAATGGTATTGTGTGCTCTCCTCCCTTATTTACAGAACAGGTTTTTTGTACACAAGGCTATGACAGTCACTTAGAAAATCAGGGTCAGATTCAAGAAAGTCTTTTTTTTTAAACTTATTAAAAGATAATAAATAGAAAGCTGTCCTGGAAAACTCAATTTCAAATTATCTCTCTGTCATATTCTGGTTATGGGATGCTGATCAAGTTAGTTTTCCAGGCAGTTTTTAGACTATCCATCACAGAGGAAGGTACCAATCTTCATTGGTAAAGAAAAGTATTCTGCATTACTAATGTTAAGTCCAGTCTTTTTCACTTTTTGCTCACCTGACTATTCCTGGGTTTCTGAATGGAAAAAAAAAAGCTTAGGAATTGGTAGGTTATGCTTCTAATGAGTAGATTAAAATTTCTCTTGGGTCATGGCCCTAGGTGATGGGCTTGGTTTTCTGTTTCTTTTAAGCAGAGGCAGGGCAAAAGTGATATGATTTTTGGCTCTGGTCGTATTACCTGAAGTTCAGACTTTTAACAACCTACTTGGACAATCCCCAAGGATGGAAAGGTTAGCCAACAATTGTTACATATAGGGAGAGAGTAAATTAGAACATTTTGAGGATATTTTGCTGTTATGAACAATTTGTCCTTCATGTTCAAATTACTTCTGATGGATTCAATTATTTCTGGAACCTACAAAGAATTGAGCACTAGGTTTTAGTTTGACTCTGTCACCTGTTGGCTTTGTGGTCTTAATACCAGAAGGCATAAGGATGCAGGGGTAAAGGGAATTTCCTTATCAGGATCTCACCATGCCAATGAAAGCTGTCTTAGCTGAACTCACTACTGAGCATCCTGAAAAGGTTTGAGGTGGTAGGGACAGAAGAAAAGAGACAGCCCAATAATATAGTATGATTGTGGGTTTTGAAGTCAACTCCATTACATACTAATAGCATGACCTTAGGTAAATTGCTTAATTTTCTGGGGCTCAGTTTCCTCATAGATAAAATGAGGGTGGGTTGGATTAGATAGTTGGATAAAGCATTTTTTAAGCTAGCTATGGGCCAGACACTAATAAATTCTGAGGAGAGAAATACAAGCAATTGAGACAATCTCTGCCCTCAAGGAGTTTACATTCTAGTAAGAAAAGACAAGCATTCAGAGGATTTGGAAGAAGAGCACTAATGGGGGCAAGGATGACAATAAGGAAATGATTAAGTATGGACAATAAGTAGAGATGTCAGTGAACTGAACACAGTTGGAACTTCTAAAAAGGGAAGAGTCTGGGTTAGGTCTGAGCCAACTAATGGGGAAAGCACAAGGGAAAAGTGCCTGAAGAAGGCAAAACTGTTGGGGAAGTTGGGAGAATGAGTTGAGCTAGGAGTCAAGACCCAGAGTCCTGTGATTCTGTGAAAGGTGTGTATTTGTGTGTATGTGTGGGGGGGAGGCAAAGAGAAGGCATTTTATAGGTGGATAAGGAACACTCTGTGAACTCTACTCCCAGCTTCAAGATTGGCAGAAAGAAAGCCAAAGGAATGTGGCCACTGGAAAGACTCTGCAGAGAGTTCTGCTCTTGAGGAAGGTTCTTGAGTGCTTTCCATATAGGACTATTAGGACATTTTCCATGGGAAACTCCTAGTTGTTACAGCACATAAGAAAGGAGGAACAGGCTTGAGTTAGTGGACCTTTAGATATAAGTGTTAATGATTTTCTGAACTTGAATCTAAGCCCCTGGAGTCTCTCAACACATATCTGGAAGCTATAACAGCCATGAAACATGATTACCACATATTAGGAAGGATCATAGATCAGAGTCTAGAAGAAACTTTGGCAGCTATCAAGTCCAAACTTCTCATTTTACAGAGAAGGAAACTGAGGCACAGAGCAATTAAGTGACAACAGTGTCATGTAGCTAGTAACTCTTTGAGGTAGGATTTGAAGCCAGATCTCCTGACTTCAAGTCCTAGTCACTATAAGAGACTTCTTGAAACAAAACAAACAAAAAACCCAAAAAATGATAATCTCTACCATGAGTTGTTGTTGGTTGTTCTTTTGTTTGTTTGTTTTTTTGCACTTGGGGTTAAATGACTTGCCCAGGGTCACATAGCTAGTAAATGTCTAAGGCCTGATTTGAACTCAGGTCTTCCTAATTCCAGGCCTGGAACTCTATTCACTGAGCCACCTAGCTCCCTTTGTATGATATACAATGTTTTAAAAAATGCATATAGACTGGGTGACTATAGTAGACGATTACTGACAAGGTAACCATTCCTCCCTTAAGTGAAATGAATATTGGTTTTATATATTTGATTATTTTTAGGTATTGGTGTTTTTAAAAAATATAAACTCAAATCAAAAATAAAAAAAATATATACTTTAAAGAGTAAGCACAGAGTAATGAATAGAGATTTGACTTTAAAACAGAAGACCTAGATTTGAATGTTGCCTCTGACATATACTGGCTATGTATCCATGTAACTTCTCAGAAAACTGGGGACCTCTTATTTTTATAATAGCTTTTTATTTTTCAAAATACATGCAAAGATAGTTTTCAACATTTACTCCTACAAAACTTTGTGTTCCAAATATTTCTCTCTCCCTTCCTCCTCCCTTAAACAGCAAGCAATCTGATATAGGTTTAAACATGTACAACTTTTTGAAACATACATATATATATATAAAATCTATAGGTACATAATCTATATCCATATCTATCTATCTGAAAGTTTGTGGGTTTTTTTCAGCTTTTTTGTTTTGCTTTGGTGAGGTAACTGGAGCTAAGTGACTTGCCCAGGGTCACATAGCTAGTAAGTGTTAAGTGTCTGAGGTCGAATTTGAACTCAAGTCCTCCTGACTTCAGGACTAGTGCTCTATCCACTAGGTCATCTAGTTGCCCTTCTCCTTCCCCCTGGAAACTCTTGATGACTTTAATTAAATGCTAGTCTGCACTGGCAAAGTCCACAAAAATTGAATAAAACCTAGCCGGTAAAATCCCAAATTCTGACCTATCCATGTTCCTGTTCTATCAATGCTCCCCCAAATCCCCACTGTACAATTTTTCCAAAAAGAAATAAACTAATGTGGTCTTGTTTGGTTTACATTCTACTTTCATCTAGTATTGCAAAGCGTCTAGTGGATCCAATAGGGTTCCTAGATTATTTTAAGAATGCTTGATATAAGAGAGATGCAGATTGCCTTATTATAGAATACCTGCTCTGTTTAGATAGTGGCCATGGAAAGTATCCAACATGGGTAGCCAAAAGAAAAAAAATACTGAATTTTACTAGAACCCAACCAATAAGTTCTCACTTTACTGCCTTTTTTTTTTTATCAGTACATAGCACATATCTTATACAGGGTTATTTTTTATAATCACAAGGAAAAAATTGGTGAGGTAATGCTTATGGCGAGAAAAGTCACCAGAAAGTCCCCAAAGGCTGAAGAGATGTGTCCAATTTCTCAGGAGTCTATATCAAAGTAACCATTCCTTGTGAGAAAAGTCACCAAAGGCTGACCAAGCCTAGGTAACCATTCCTTCCTTATCACCTAATCACCTAATCACCAAGGTAACCATTCCTTCCTTAGGTGAAAACATCGGGTGATACTTCCACAAATAGCAGGGAGGAATGCCACATCTGTGATGAAATCTTGAGCAGGTCATTCATTCCTCAACTCAAACACTCACCCACCGGCCCTAATCTTTTGGAAATGCAACAAAACCAGATTTAGCTTCAGATTCCCCTACCAATGCAATTCTGCTCCTCCCCATTTAAAACCATTGTTTCATAAAGGGAAGAAGAAGAACTGAGAGATGATTGTCTCATTTAAGCCTGATTTACTGAGAAACTCAGTTAACATCATATAGATACTGAGCAGCTGGTTCAGCCAGTGACTCAACATGAGAGAAGGTAAAGGAAGAAAAAAAATATTGGCTAAGATTAAGCTATGTGTTCATTTATAGAGGAGAGCCAGTCTTTCAGCTCTCCCAAGGTAGGGTGATATGGTAGAAAGGAAGCCCCGTGTGAAGACCCAAAGGTGTGACTCAGTTTTGTAAAAACAAAATCAGAAATGGCTTCTGCACTCATGTTTGTCCTTTGTTCTTGAAAAGGACTATGACTGATCTTGGACAAGTCACTTAACCTGCCTCACAAAAAAAAAAAAGGAGAAGAAGAGGACCATGACATCAGGAAGGTGATTCCATGACTTGCAAGTTAATTGGATTTAAGTGAGGCAGGGCTGTGCAAAGTCACCAGTCTCACTTTCTCCTCCAAAGACATCTGGGTCCAGTGGCAAGATACAGATCAGGATACTGGAGATGGCCCCAGTGAATTATAAACAGAAAGTTATTCAGTGGGAAGGGTACTACCAACTAGAAAGACTGGGGAAAAGCTGTGATTGGAGTTGACTCTGGAGCTAATTCTTGAAGGAATCTGAAAATTCTGAGTTAGAATTGGGGAGTGTCATTCTTGGTGCACACAAACCACTGTGACATACAGAAACACCAATTAGATTTACCCTTCTCAATGTTTTTGATCAAACCATATTAATCAAAGTATGCAAACTATATCTTTCTCTAAGAATAAATCATCAACATGAAGCTTAGAGATTTCCTTACAAGGTATCCCCTTCTGAGATTGTTATTGGTTAAGTCTCCATCAATTAATTATGCCTTTAAATGATCACAGAATGCTTGAATCTTAAGTGTAAGGAATGGAGGAGCCAGTCTTAATCATTCCTTGGAATAGGCTCAGAGCTGGGGTCCCCATTTTTTTTGACATTTTTAGTTATGATTGTTCCTGAGTTGTTTACCACATAATTTGATTGGTGGTTTATTACATTAACTACCAATAAAATTGCTTATAATATTTTTCTGTTGGTGGTCTATCTTACCAGAGGGTCCATATGCTTTTCAGTTGTTTGAGAACACACACTTTTTTTTTTTACTAAATCATGCCACTAAAGTGCTTAACTTATTAAAAAAAAACTTAAAGAAAAATGACTTACCCATAATAGGTCAGTCACAAAATAGATGCTTAAAACAAAATGGAATCCACTATTCTAATTTGCTAAAATTATTCCTCCTATTTTAATAAGGTCCTTGAAACCTATTCTCACTGCAAGGAGATAGAGCATTCATTCCAGGTGTAAGGGACATCCTGTGTAGTCAATGAGATGGGAAATGGAATGCTGTATACCAGGAACAGCAAGTAGATCTGAGAGTCATCTTCCTGGAGTTGATCACTGAAACCATGGAGGTTGATGAGGTCATCAATGAGCAAGGAAATTCTTGATCAGACTTGTGCCTTAGGCTATCACATTGATAACTGTGGGGTGAGTGGAAAGGAAAGAAGAGAACCTTGGGGTGGGGAGGTATTAAGAGCAGATTGCTGTATGATGGAGCAAGTGGATACTGATTTCCAGTCAGGAAGAACTATATTCACATCATACTATGTAGCCATGGACAAGGCATTTCAGTTCTTAAGAATGGCAATTTCTATAGTCTATAAACTGTGGATCATAATAATACTTTCTTCCCAAGGTTGTAATGCTCAATTAAAATAATTTATATAAAGGGCTTTGCAAACCTTATTATCACATATAAATTATAGTTTATAAACATAATATATTACGTTATATAAATGTTATTGTTCAGTTATTTTTCAATTGTGTCTGATTCTTTATAGCCCCAATTAAGATTTTCTTGGTGGAGATACTGAAATAGTTTGACTTTTTCTTCTCCAGCTCATTTTATAGATGAGAGAACTGAGGCAAATAGGGTTAAGTGACTTGCCCAGGATCACACAGCTAGTCTGAGGTTGGATTTGACTCAGAAAGAGGAGTCTAGTACTCTATCTATTGTATCCCCTCCCTGCCTATTATATAAATGTATATTATCATTATTTTTATAATTCAGGCAAGAGGTGATGTCTGAACTAGGGTGAAGGTTATATGAGGGGCGAGAATAGATCGAATGTGAAGGGAGAGATAGAGACAGATGGGAAAGGTGTGAAAGTAGAACCAATAAGACTTGATAATTAATTGGCTATGGATGGGTAAGGGAGAGAGAAGGCTGCTATTCTGGGTAGTTGCACAACAGAAATTAGGTACTCAATAATAACAAAGCTCCATAAGGGCAAAGATCATTTCATTTTCATTTTTGCCCAAATCTGATATGTGGAATATATTTGAAGGTTGCTTAGGTAGTAAGGGGACAGGTCTGGGGTTCAAACTAGCCCTAGAACTTCAGCCTCAATATTTTACTGGTTCTACCTTGATCCAAATCTGGTTAAGATTTCACCCTAGATTTTCTATCTACCAAAATTCTTGCCCCATTAACAACTCTGAGCAATGCTGTGAAGATGAATTAAGAGGACCTCTTATGTACTTAAAGTTTGTTAAAAAAATGCATTTTAAAAGTATGGGGTCTCATTTCAGTGACAGTTTAGCACAGCAGGCTTTGAAGGCCCACTAACTGATAGAATGTAGACATTGTTTAACAAAAGATAGAAGCATTTATTTTCTTAGTCACTCCTTTAAGCTTTTCAGGCAAGGACCTTGGATTTATAAAGTGTAGGCCTGCAGTAGAAAACTCAATGATCCTTACTATAAATACATTTGCAGGTTTTGTGTCCAAGAGAAAACCTATGAATAATTCCATGGAATCATACTTCTATTGACAAGCTAACCTTTCAGGCAAAAGCCTTGAAGAAAGGAAAGTTTCCCCTCTCCAGAGAAAATGTTTCCTCCTTAAAATTCACTGGACTAAAAAATAATAGTATGATTCTGGGCAAGTAATTTAATATCAATTGCCTCCCACCACACAAAGAAAGAAAAGAAAAGAAAAGAAAAGAAAGAAAGAAAGAAAGAAAGAAAGAAAGAAAGAAAGAAAGAAAGAAAGAAAGAAAGAAAGAAAGAAAGGAAGAAAAGAAAAGAACAAAAGAAAAAAAAAGAGAAAGGAAAAGATGCTAGATCCGCTATTCTAAAGTTTGCTAAATATTCTCATCACAACAACCTCAAGAGGTTGATGACAACAAGTATTATCATTTCAGTTTTCCAAATGAGAAAACTATGGATCTGATAAATTAAATGACTTGATATTGATCACATAGCTGGTGAGTGTGGAAGGCGTATTTGAATCTAGGTATCAAGTGCTTTCCTCTATTTTCTAAGGAAGGCTCCTTCTCAAAAAAGAATCTTTCTTGTTCTTGTTACATTATCCCAGAAAAGCATGCAAATGAAGTTGAGGTGGAAAAGAATCACAGAATCACAGAATCTTAGAAGAGGAAAAGGACTTCAGAGACCACCTAGTCCAACACATATCTGAACAAGTATCCCTTCTAAAATACCCCCTAGAATGTGACTGCATTCCAATTAACAAAATGTTCCCCTCTTTAAGATCCAGTGCAAATATGACTTTTTAAATAAAGACTTTCTTTACTCACAACCATCTTTCTTTTTTTTTTTTTTTGGTCTCTTACAGTAATTATTGTAGGGACCATGAATTTAAGCAGTTAACAGTGGTCCACCATGTACTATTCTATAATGATTTTTTATATTTAAATCCTGCTTACCTAACAAGATTCTGAAATTCTCTATGAAAAGTTTCATCTACAACAATCTGACAAGCATTTATTAAGGACCTATTATGTACCTGGCATTGGGTTAATTACTGGAGACTCAAAGAAAGGCAAAAAATAGATCCTCCTTTCAAGGATTTCACAATCCAATGAGATATAACATATAAACAACTATATATATATATATATACACACACATGCTTACATATATATATTCTCTTGCTGTCTCTTTGTCTATAATCTCTCTCATTACATACATATATACATATATATACATACACACACACACACACACATATATATATATATACTCTCTACATATATTCCTGGAGAAGGAAATGATAAAGTATTCTCCCACTCTAATATCTTTGCCAAGAAAACACCAAATGAGGTCATGAAAAGTAGGATATGATTAAAAAAAAGATTGAAAAACAAAACTCCTCTGAATTCTAACTTTTTTTTTCAAAAGAAATTTGTCAATTTTCAGTATCAAAACACTTGCACTATTGGTTCTTCTTTCTCCAGAATGGCTCCTAAAGAAACTATACCAAAGAATGAAACACACCCCCCCCCACACCTTCATATTCATATTAGCCTCAGAAGGAAACACAAAATACATAGAGAGAAAAGGCTAGTATCACTGGGTTGTAGAATAAAGGGTGTAGGAAGTAAGAAGATTGGGAAAATAGGAAGGAGCCAGATTACAAAAGACTTTAAAAGCCAAACAGATGATTGAATATTTGATACTAAAGTAATAGGGTGCCACTGGAGTCTTTTTTTTTTTTCCTTTTGTGTGTGTGTGTAATCAAGCAAATGGTGGCTATACCTTTTATTTTTCCCTTGGAAGTCTGAACAGCTATAAAATAACTATTTTTGTAAAAAGTTTAGGATTATATAAAGTTTTTAAATGAACTTGCAAACATACATAGAAAATAAACATCAAGTAGCTTGCAAAAATCTGAACCATATGAGCACTATGCAAATTGTAGCTTGGATTGGCTTTAGGATTATGGAGGATGAGGGGGGGTTGGCTTTGTTTCTTAAGCCATCTTTCCTGTTTCCAACATGTAACAACAGATGGATTTTTTTTTTTTTTGAGTAGGGAGGGAATGATAAGGGTGAACCATGAATGGACTTTGTACTTGTCTTAGTATTGGTACTAGGTACATAGTAGATACTTACCCAGTGACTGTATTGATTTGAATTCCATTGCATTGTAAACACAGGAGATAAGAGCTAAAAATAATAGGTAGAGAAGGGAGGAAGAGAAGGGAAATGGTACATTCAACCCCTCCTTAGAATTCAGATCAGAAGCACAACTAAGGATTTTTTTTCACCCAGGTCAAAATCAGATGGGTTGGCAGCAGAGAGCATGATTCAGAAAACAGTCCAACAAATTCAGGTCTTCTAAAGAAGAAATAAGATATACTAGTAATCATCCTTGAGAGATTTTTTTTGGAGGAGAAAGGAGGGGAGATCTAAGGAGAGCCTAGGTTGGTCCTATCACCAGTTCAGATAGAGAATGGAATACATCCTCTTAGGGAGGGAGTTCTCCATCCTCTCTTCTCCTCTTCTTCCCCCATGCTCTTGCCTTCGTTCTTGGATAATTTTGGCTCATAATGCCTTGGAAGTCACAAACAGTTATAATGCTAATGGCATCCCAGGACTACTCCTTTTATATATAATCCCCATCACTGATAACTCAATATGTACATTTTGAGTAAGTCAAGGGTCACAATCTTGTCAGGGTCTTCCCATTTCTGGCCTCCTTTATATTTGGTTGGCAATAACTTTCCTTCTTATTAATTTGCTATTTTAGTGTTAAGTGCCATGGGACAACATGCCAAGCTCTCCATCTTTTGGATGGAGAAAGGAATAAAAAAACATTTGTGAGAAGACCCAGTGAAATATTCAGTAATATCCCAGAATTTCCAGCATAGAATATGGGAGCTTTGTCTCAGAGTAAACCTTAGTATATTTCCTATTTGATGCTTTTAATTTTTAATACATTTAATAGAGATGAAATAAAGTGAAAAAGTATTTTGCTACTTAAATTCCTTCAGCATCTTCTCATTTTTGGCATTTTCTCCTATTCTGATACACACACACATGTGTATATATATATATAATTTTTTCCCCCTTCCTCTCATTTAAGAGTGAATATTGAGTTAAAGTGATTTTTTGATTAGGACCCAATCCCAAGATTGTCCCAGTATGTGCAATACTGCCCTCTACTGAACAATTTACTTATTCAGAAGTTTATGATAATTACAAAAATAGTAACTGATATTTTTTTAGTGCCTCCAGCTTTATAAAAGACTTTCTTCACAGTTACCTCATGAGGTAGGTAATGAGAATATTATTTCCATTTGATAGATAAGGAGGCCCATGCTCTAAAGAGATGAAGTACTTGCTCAGTGTCATATGGTAAATTGTTGGGCTTGGTCTTTTCACTCTAAATTCAATGCTCTTTTCCTCTGTCATTTATTCAGCTCCTATTTATGATGGATATGAGATACATACAAAGACGTCCCTGCTTTCAAGGGACCTTTGAGTTTGAGAGTTTGGATTAACAAATGTGAAGCAATCAGAAAACGTAATAAGATAAAAATCACAAGCTAATTATTATGGCTCAGAATTATAATTCAATTCATTTGATAAGCATGTATTAAATATCTGAATTTATTAAATACATTGTACTCAGTACTATGAATACAAAGATTAAAAAACACAATAGTCTCTGCTTTTACGAAGGTAAGCAACATGTTTAAATATTTAGGTCAATTCTCAAACTATGTTATTGGTTTGTTTGTCAATCATATCTGACACTTAATGACTTTATTTTGCATTTTCTTGGCAAAGATACTAGAATGGTTTGATATTTCTTTCTCTTACTCATTTTACAGATGAGGAAATGGAGGCAGACAGAATTAATTGACTTGCTAGTAAGTGAATAAGGTTAGGAAGATTAGTCTTCCTAACTTCAGGCTTAGTGGTCTGTCCACTGTGCTGTCCACAACATATATACAAAGTAAATATCAAGGAGTGTTAGGGAGGATGGACACTCGCAAGTGGTTGAATTGAGAAAGACTGCTTGAAAGATATAGCACTTGAGCTAGGATTTCAAAAGGCATAAGTGAGAAGAAAAAAAAATGAGATATTGAGGATTATCTTCGTCATGGCAAGATGGGAAATGGAATGTGATGTACAGGGAAGAGTAAATAAGCTAATGTTGACGGAATGGGGACTATTTGACTAGTACCAAGCCTAGGAGAAGTTGGATCCAGATTGTGAAGTTCTTTAAATGGTAAACTGAAAAGTGTATATTTTATCCTAGGGTCTTTTTGATCTAGGATCTTACATGGACAATTTGTACTTCAGAAATGCCAATTTGGCATCCAGGTAGTAGATGTATAGGAGGAGGAGACCATTGGGGACAGGGATAGTTAGGGGAGGCTTCATGACATGAGCTGAACTAAAATTAATCACAGAATTTTATGGTACCTTATTGATCATATGGGCAGCTAAGTGGCACAGTGTGTACAATACTGCTGGGTCTGGAATCAGGAAGCTATGAGTTCAAATCT
>JAJPUD010022481.1:0-21351 GCA_023553655.1 Myrmecobius fasciatus | reverse complement strand
GGATATTAGAACCAAGAGTGCCAGCCTGGAGGGAACCTTAGAACAGAGAATGTCAGAGCTGGGAGGAACCTTAGAACATAAAATGTCAGAACTGGGAAGAATCTTAGAACATAAAGGGATGTAGTGAGAAGGTATACCTTCTCCACTGAGCAGACTGGGTCCAAATAGGGCTGAGCGAATCAGGGCACAAAATCAGAGCTTAAATGCCAGAAATCTGGGCAAGAAAATTAGGGTGGTAGAGTTTATAGAACTAGACTGGGATCACTGAGCCATGGAAGGGACTTTAGAGACCATCAAGACCAATCCTCTCAACTTACATATGAGGACACTGAGGTCCCAGGAGAATAAATGACTTGCCCGGGCTCACACAGCTGGTTGGTTTCTAAATAGAAATTTGAAGCCAGATCCCTCTACAACCCTTTATATTTCAGGCTGAGACTCCAACCCACTCTCCTATCTATCCAAGTGGCTCATACTACATTTTCTCTGCAGGGAGTTTGTGGGGGATTGTAGGAGGGCAATGGCTTTGCACCAAGCAGAAAAGGATCCTGGGATTTGCTTAAAATCAGATCAGATCTATGGTTTCAGGGGTGCAGGGAATTCCCAGATTAGAGAAATCCCTCTACCATTGCCGTTTAGTCTTAGGGAATAACTGAGTATTTTTATGGTTGCCTAAAGTCACATATATCAGGAGCAAAACTTGAACCTCAGAATTCCTGTCCATGAGAACAGCTCTCTATGACAACCTGCATACAGTAAGCATTTAATAAATGCACATTGACAGATTTGCTTACCGCCTCCCAGAGGCTACCATGGAATGAAAAAAAGAGACAAGAGACTTGAGTTCAAATTCCAATGCCCACATTTAGCTGTTTAACCTCAGACAAATCCTTCCTCTCTCAGGGCTTTAATTTCTTCTTGAGCAGCAAAGTGTGGGCCCAGATACCCGCCAAAGCCCTTTCCGGTTCTAAATCAGTGCTTCTAAATCACTCTTCTTCTTTGCCCACTGAGGGTCTCAAACAGGAATTGTGTTGCTACCAAACAGCAGTTTGCTATGGAAACAGCTGGGGGTTAGAGAAGAGTATTTCAAAGGACCTCCCTCATGAACCAGACAGAATTGGGAAACCAGCTGGGAAACGTCAACTTCAGGCTTTCAATAAGATCTTTGTTTCTTACATTGAAGGACTAGACTCACTTGTGTGCAGAACTGACCAAGCCATCCATCACGGATGGACATGTTTCAGCAGGACCTGGGCTTGTGGAGCTAATGGGCTGGGAGCTGGGGGTGGGGATACAAGAATGGTCTCACCTCCATCCTGTGTTCTTTCCCTACAGTCAACCAATCAGCGATTCTTAAGCACCTACTCCTTGCCAGGGACTGGGCTAGGTGCTGGAAATACAAAAACAGATATTAAATAGCCCCTGCCTCTGGGATTATTATAGTCTATTTGTTTTATCACTTCCCTTTAAAAAAAGATTTTTTTACCTGTACTTTCCAAATCCTGTGGGGACAGAGAAAGAGCCTTCCCACAAGAGATTCAAAAAAGAGCTGTCCAAGCCCATTCTGATCTTATTGCAAGTGAGGAATCCTGGGGTAATGCCATCTTCTCTGACCCTGAGTGAAGGACAAATGCCTGCTTAATCCCACTTGACATGTATATATTCAGCCCCTACACGAAGACCTCCAGGGATCCCAACTCTGTCCCAGCTGGGTCAGTCTGTTCTGTTGCTGGACAGCTCTTATTCTGAGGAAGGGCTTTCTTCTATGGAGCCAAAATCTGCCTCTGTGAAGCTTCTGCCCTTTTCACAACAAGTCAAACTTCTTCCCTCTAAGGTCAGGAAAACAAGCCTGATCCCTCTCCCACTATTAGTCAGCCCTGTGAAGAGTTGAAGGCAGCTCTCTTGCTCCCAGTAGGTCTTTTTTTTCCCCTAACTTAGCATCCTCTTTTCCTTTCATGGATTCTGGTTTGGTGGGATCTCCAGAATTCTGATTGCCCTCTGAGTTATCAGTTTTCTTCCTAAAATGTGGTTCCAAGAGCTTGACACAACACTCCAGATGTGGGCTGATCAGAACAGAGGACAGCAGAGCTTTTGCCTCCCATGCTATCTCCTGGACTTGATAGAAGAAAGACAAATAGAACTGAGTTTTTAAAAAAAAATATTAATAGGGGTTGGAGTAAAATGCCTTTTTCCTGTGGCTTCCAACTTTTTTCAAGCACAAAGACCGCCTTTGAAATATTTTTTAAAAGATTGTAGCTTGCTTGGGTCTTCAAAGAAGGAAACTCAGGTCCGGGATAGTTTAGTAACTTGTTTTGGGTCATACAAGTAGTAAGTCTGGGAGACAGTATTTAGATTCAGAGTTTCCCAACTCCAACAGCAGTGTTTTTTTCAGTCAGGAAATCCTGAGTTCAAACACGATCTCAGACACTTACTAGCTTATGATGCTGAGCGTAATCCAGGAATGAAGTGACAAGGGTCTAAACCAGGGTGATTGATGTCTGTGTCAGAGGAGAAAAAGGGGGGAATATTTGAGAGATGTTACAGAGGGAAAATCAACAGGCCTTACCAATAATTTGGACATGGAAAGTAAAAGATAGAGAGGATCCCAGGATGACATTTAGGTTGTGAGCCTGAAGGATTTGGAGGAAGGCATTTTCCTTATGTTGATAGAAAAGATTGGAGGTGAGGAGTTGGGGAAAAGATAATGAGTTTTGTTTTGGACATATTGAGTCTAAGATGTCTACTGGACCTCCAGTTCAAAATGTCTAAAGGCAATCAGAGATGAAAGATTGGCTGTCCTCAGAGAGACTGGGGCAGGAAAAGTAGATTTGAGAATCATCAGCAGAGATGCTAATGAAATACATGGAAATTGATGAATTCAACAAGGAAAGCAATATAGAGGGAGGAGAGAAGAGGACCCAGGACAGAACTTTGTGGGATACCTATGGTTCAAAGGCACTATCTCAAGGAAGATCTAGCAAAGGAGAAAGAGAAGGAATGGTCAGATGGGTAAGAGAACCAGGGCAGAGCAGTCTCTTGAAAACCCAGAGAAAAGAGGGAGGGAGGAGCAACAGTATCAAAGACTGCAGAGAGATCAAGGAGAATGAAGACCGAGAAAAGGCCATTGGATTAAGTAGCTAAAGAACATTGTTTAAGTGGAAGAAGATGCTTCTTCTTTGGGGTCCAGACTTCTGTGCATCATGAACATATATGCAAGAAAACGGAACAGGGAGGGGTTCACATTCTGGATGTCTCTTCAACATTTGCTTGAGAGGGAATATGGTTAAAAGGAACATTTCAACCATCTCTGAAAGGGAAGAGATGTCAGCAGAATGTTACTGACTTCCATTAAAGGCCAAATGGTGAACAAATGTCTGTAGAAACAAGAGTCTCAGAAGCTCCGCAGTGTTAAGAGGCAGCTAGAGTCCAAAGATCTAGGTTTCAGAATCAGCTTTGAGATGGTATATCCTCGGTTTTTTCACCTAAAATGGGCATAATAATGCATATATTACCCACTTCACAAAACTATTGCAGGGACAGTGTATATATTATAGATGCCTTAGAACCCTTCATTCAATGAGCATTGATTTCAAAGGACTACACTTTCCAGGTGCTGTCCCAGGTGCTGAGGTTACATAGATGAAAATAAAAATAACCCTGCCTTTGAGGGACTTCCATTCTAAGCCCAGAATCATGTATTCATTTTTCATCTATTTATTTATTTATTTATTTATTTATTTATTTATTTATTTATTTATTTATTTATTTATTTATTTATTTATTTATTTATTTATTTACTGAGGGAATTGGGATTAAGTGACTTGCCCAGTATCATACAGCTGGCACGCGTTAAGTGTCTGAGACCAGATTTGAACTCAGACTCTTCTAACTTCAGGGCTGTTGCTCTATCCACTGCACTACCTAGCTGCCCCTATTATTTATTTTTTAACTCAGAATTTTCTTCTCTCCCAATTCTCCCTCACCCATTGAGAAGGCAACAAATGTGATATCAATTATACAAGTGAAATCATGCAAACATTTCCATATTAGCCATGTTGCAAAAAAAAAAAAATAGCACATACACGCACACATACAAAACAAGAAAAAAATGTGAAAACAATTTTTTTTAAAAAATATTTTCTCCAGTTACGTGCAAAACAACTTTTTCATTTTTGATATATTTCCATATGAATTATCTTGGAAGAGAAAAATCAGAACAAAAGGGAAAAACCATGAAAGAAAAAAAAAAGAAAAAAGTGAACATAGCATTGTTGATTTACATTCAGTCTCCATAGTTCTCTCTCGGGATGTAGATTGCATGTTCCATCCAAAGTTTATGGGATTGTCTTGGATCACTAAACCGCTGAGTAGAACCAAGTCTGTCATAGCTGATCATCGTACAATATTGCTGTTGTTGTGTATAATGTCCTCCTGGTCCTGCTTGTTTCACTCAGCATTAGTTCATGTAAATCTTTTGAGACTTTCTAAAATCAGTCTGTCATTTTTTTAATAGAATGATAATATTCCATATTTTCATATGCCATAACATATGTAGCCATTTCCCGATTGTTGGGTATGTACTCAATTTCCAATTTTTTTTGCCACCATGAAAAGAGCTGTTATAAACACTTTTATACATGTGAGTCCTTTACCTTCTTTTATGATTTCTTTGGGATACAGACCTAATAATGGCACTGCTACATTAAAGGGTATATACAGTTTTATAGCCAAAAGTGAAAACATTTATGCTTCAGTCTTCATGTAGATTCCATCAGTTCTCCTCTGGAGGTAGATAGCACTTCATAAGTCCTTCAAAATTGTCTTGAATCATTGTATTGCTGAGAATAGTTAATTCACTCACAGTGGATCATCATACATTATTCCTATTATTATTATGTACAGACATTCTCCTGCTTCTCACTTTGCTTTGCATACATTCATATAAATCTTCCCAGGTTTTCTTGAAACTAAGTTACTCATCTTGTCTTATAGCACAAGAGCTTTCCATCATAATCATATACCATAGCTTTTTCAACCATTCTCCAGTTGGTGGGCATTCCCTCAATTTCCAATTCTGTGCTACAACAAAAAGAGCTTCTATAAATATTTTTAAACAAATAAGTTCTTTTCCCTTTTCTCTGATCTCTTTGATATACAAACCTATATGCATAGTTTTATAACTCTTTGGGTTGGAGTTCCAAATTCTTTTCCAGATTGGTTGGTCTAGTTCACAATTCTACTAAGAGTGCATCAGTGTCTCATTTTTTCCATGTCCCTCTAGCATTTGTCATTCCCTTTTTCCGTCATGTTAATCAATCTGGTAAGTGTGAGGTGGTACCTCAGAGATGTTCTAATTTGCACTTCTCTAATCAGTTAGAACATTTTTTAATGTGACTACTGGTAGCTTTGATTTATTTTTTCTGAAAACTACCTGTTCTTATCCTTTGACCATTTATCCATTGGGGAATGATTCCTATTTTTACAAATTTGATTTAGTTTTTTCTATAGTTGAGAAATTAGGCATCTCTTGGAGAAACTTGTAATATTTACCCCCAGTTTCCTGCTTTCCTTCTAATCTTAGCTGCATTAGTTTTGTTTTTGTAAAACCTATTTCTCATAATATAATAAAAATTATTCATTTTACTTCACATGATTCTATCTTTTAAATTCTTCTCTTATCCATAGATCTAACAAGCAAAATTTTCCATGCTCCCCTAATTTGCTTTTGATAACATTTTTTATTTCTAAATTGTGTACTCATTTTGACCTTACCTTGCTATACAGTGTTGGTCTATACCTAGTTTCTGCCAAACCGCTTTCCAGTTTTCTTAGACATTTTTGTTACTTCTCACATCAAAAGTTTAATTTTGGGGTTTATCAAACACTAAGTTCCTATGGTCATTTATTATTGTGTCTTGTGTACTTAACATATTCTACTGATCCATCATTCTATTTCTTAGCCAGTACCAGATAGTTTTGATAATTACCACTTTGTAATACATTTTGAAATCTGATACTTCTAAGTCATGTTCCTGCATATTTTTCTTTGATTCCTTTCATATCCTTGACCTTTTATTCTTCCAGATTAACTTTATTATTTTTTTCTAGCTCTATAAAGTAATTTTTGGTAGTTTGATATGGTCCATTTTGCATTTCTTATATACATTATATGTACAGTACACATATATATGTATAGATTTTTATATGGCCATATTGATCCTTCCTCACACCTAATAGAATATAAGCTTGAGGGCAGAGACCATTTCTTTTTTGTATTTGCATCATCATCATCATTATCTATCACAGTGCCTGGCACATCATAGGCACTTAATATTTGCTTGTTGGTCGATCGCTACACAGATGTTAAAAAAATCAGTGTTGTCTTAATTTAGTGAAACTTGAAGTTTCAAGCATCTGAGGGAGAGTTAATTACCAGTTGAGTGTTTCTTCTTTCCCTTCTTCTCCTCCAACCTCTTTTTTTTGGTAATAGCTTAGACCTTTCGAAAGCATTGGGCCCTGGGATCGTGACATTTTGATATATAGAGAAAAAAGCTAGACTTGGAGCCAGGAGAGACCTGGGTTCAGACCCTTTCCTTGATATTCACCAGCTTGTGAAACCATACAAGTCTCCATCTCTCTGAGCCTCATTTCCTGATACCTAAAATTGGGATAATTCCTATCAATATACATAATAATTGCTACCACCTGGGGTTGTTGTGAGGATCAAATGATCTATCTGTGAAGTGCTTTACAAATATTAAAGTGTTTTCATGATGATCATAAGAGGTAGAACTGGAAGTGATCGTAAGTTCATCCTGGTCAATCCTTTCATTTTAGATGGGGAAACTGAGGCTCAGAGAGGGCATGGTACCACAAAAGTAGTAAGCAGCAGAAGTGGTGTTTGAACCCATCATTTCTACCTTGATTTAACTCAAAATTCAGTTTTTCCACTACTATACTAGGAAATCACCTCAGAATCCAGAGCCTACAGATCCAGGGCTAGTGGTTCTTTATTTCTTGTGTGTATGAGGGCTGATGTGGCCCAATTCTTTCTTAGGATAACTTTACCTGTGGACTACAAGAAGGGAAATATCTGGGTCACAGAATAAAAAGAATCTGACAAGAGAATGAGATGAGGGGATGTGGTTGTATGGAGAACAAGTGAGTTCAGGTCTTAGTTCTAGATTAGTAATCAGTATAAGATGATAAAATGATAAGATCATAGAGTCATAGATAAGATCATAAGATCATAGAGTAATAGCTAATATCATAGATGTCATAGATAATATAAGGTCATAGAGTCACAGCTAAGATCATAGATGTTATTGATAAGATCATAAAAGCGTAGATAAAATAATAGAATTATAGAAAAAATCAGATTTCACAGAGAAGATTGTAGAATCATAGGTAAGAACATACAGTCATAGATAAGATCATAGAGTCATGGTAAATGTAATTGATAAGATCATAGAATCATAAATAAAATCATAGAGTCATAGCTCAGATAAGATCATAGAGCCATAGATAGAGAACTGGAAGTGACCTCTGGAGGAATTAGATCAACTCTTTCATTTCCCCAAGACCTCAAACTTCCTTTATATTATCCCTGACTTCCTTCTTCTGTCCTGCAGGTCCCATCTGGATGGACAATGTTCATTGCACTGGTAGAGAGGTGACCCTCGCTGCCTGCTCCTCCAATGGATGGGGTGTCACAGACTGCAAACACACAGAGGATGTGGGTGTAGTGTGCAGTGATAAAAGGATTCCTGGCTTCAAGTTTGATAACTCACTCATCAATCAGATTGATGTAAGTAACGCTCGCTTCTATGTACAGCCTGCATCTTTGGTAGCAGTTTAGACCATTACATAGTGATGATGATGATGATGATGAAGATGAAGATGATGATTGTGATGGTGATGAAAATAAGTATTTATCTAGCACTTGAAAGTTTATAGCATGTTTTACCTCTGTGATTTTACTTTCACAATAACCCTGAGAAGTAGATGCTATTCTTATCCTGTTTTTACAGGTGAGGAAACAATATCCAGTCCACTCTCCACTCAGCTGTCCAATCACTCTTCCTAAAAAGCAGATCTGACTCTATAACTCCCCCAGTTCATTCAATACCCCCCTGTGGCTCCCAGAATGAGACCTCCATGGTCATCTGGTCCAACCCAGATCGGACTAATCGCCTCTATACAGTAAATGGCCTTTGTTTGGAGGCTTCCAGCAAGGAGGAACCTTTACCAACCAAGGCAGCTTTTCCCCTTGGGAACAGCTCTGATCATTAGGAAGTTTTCCTGACTTCAAGCCTTCATTTGTCTTTCCCTCCTATGGCCAGCAGAAGGAATCAATTCAATTCCACTGCCTACCAACCACCATTGTCCAAAGGTCAATCACTTAGCCTTCTTCAACTTAAGTTTCTTCCTTTGTAAAATGGGAAAATCGGACCAGATGACCACTAAATGTAATGGTTTATAATTCCTCTGCCAGAGAATCTCTCTAGTATTTGAGTCAAACTCTAGGCAGCATGGAGTAGTGCAGAGAGAGCTGATCTGGGAGCCCAGATCACCTCATTCAAATCCTTCCCACCACATCCTAACTGACTCTGGATAAATCTCTTAACTTTTCACTGTTCTGGACAAGTCTGTAAATTGTAAAGTAGTAAATTGTAGAACAATTAGTTCCCTATCCCAGTGAAATCAGCGGTCTGTCCCCTGACCCTTAACTTATTCTAGGTGGATGATTATGGGAATTGGTTCCTAGCTGTTTTGAGGAGCCGATGATGGAGATGTTCACGGAAGTCTTTGAAACTGCCCTATTTGGGCTCCAGAAGGTATCTGCCAATGGAACGTGGTTTTGACATTTTTTCTCCATGACTAACCCCATCCTTCCATTCTCTCTTATATTCCTAGAGCACACCAAACTCTGGGATACTGGCCAAGCCTGCGTTATGGAAAAGAGATTAGCTGTTAGACTCACCAGGCTTATTTCATCACAAACGATGGGACCACCCCCATTGTGTACCCTTCGAGTTGGGCCAACATCCAAACTAGCCTTACATCATGGCTAGAGGAAGTTATTATATATCGCAGATACACTGTGGTAATTCAAGGAGCCATTTGTTATTTTTTAGTGTAATCTATCCCTTCAGCAACTTGGTAACTATTTTTTTCACAAGTTGTTCACTAGCTTAGCTAGACTGCTCAAGCAATCAAACATTTATTAAGTACACACTGTGTGCTAGGATTTGGTGATACAAAGGCAAAAATGAAGCAATTGCTACATTCAGGGGGCTTTAATCAACAAGTATTTTGAAAGCACCCACTATGTGTCACACACAGTGAGAGACAAAAAAAAAAAGATACTCCCTCCCCCAGGAGGGGAGAACCTAAGCAGGAGCTTAGGTTCTAGCAGAGGAAACAATAAATAGAGTCAGAGGAAGCTATAAAGTGTAAAGTAAATCCATACAAGGTAATTTGGGTGGGGAGAAGCAATGGCAACTCTAGGGATTAGGACACAGGTCCTATGGATGGTGGCCCTTGGATTGGGCTATCAAGGAAATGAGAGGTTCAGAGAGATGAGGAGGAGAAAGGAAGGCATCCCAGGCAGGGGGGGGGTGTGCAAGACCACAGAGAGGGGAGATGGAATGGCAGTGAGGGCCAGCAAGAAGGGCTGATTATAGACTGTGAAAAGCTGATGGAGCCAGATGGAGAAGCTTGTGTTTTATCTCAAGGGGAATAGAGTATGGATGTGTCATGGTGAGACCTACCTACACTTTAGGGAGGATCACCTTGACAATTGTGTGGAGTGGACAAGGGGGCCCATCGTGCTAGTCCAGGTGAGGAGCAATGAGGAACTGATGGTTATTGCATATCGGCGAATGGTACCTCCTGCTCCAAGCCTTTCTGGCTTAGTGGGATCTGCTGGAGTAGGTTGTCTCCTGGCACCCTTGAGTCTTATTCGTGCCATAAAGACACAGTGAGAGGGGACTGCAGTTGAGGACTTTATTAATTCACAAACACTTCACAGAATCAAAAACTTCAGATTTGGCAGCCAGGACCTTGGCGGCCACCTAGTCCAAGTCAAACTTCCAACTCCCCACAATAACATCTCCACAAGTGCTCAGCCAGGCTCTCCTTGAAGACCTCCCAGGAAGGATCACAGACTCTCAGAGTTGAAAAGGATTGAGCCCCAAATCCTCAACATGTGGCCATCTACTCCTTTCTTAAAGATTTCAAAGTGGGGGAACCAAAAAACCTTCCCAAAAAAGCTTCCAGCTTCCCAGGCTGGCACTTCTATTTTGAATTAGTTCCATTTTAAGGAAGTCTAAATCTTCCTCTTTACGACTTCTATTTTGTGTACACGTCATGTCTTCTCTATGAGACTGGAAGCTCCCTGAATACAAGGCCATGCTTTATTCCTCCTTATGGTTCCCTCAGCCCTCACACAATCCCTTGCTTACAATAGATGCTCCACACCAAAATGCTTGTCCACATCCATATACATGTGTGGATAGATGCATGTATGTATATGAAATTTGTTGTTCACTCATTTTCAGTCATGACCACATTTGGGGTTTTCTTGGCAAAGATATTGGAGTGATTGGCCATTTCCTTCTCCAGCTCATTTTACAGATGGGGAAACTGAGGCAAACTGGGTTAAGTGTCTTGCCTAGGATCACACAGCTGGTGAGCATCTCAAGGCAGAGTTGAACTCAGGCTTCCTGACCCCAGACAATGCTTTTTTCACTTTGCCCCCTACCTGCCCATATCTACCTGTGTGTGTATGTGTGTATATATATGTGTGAGTGTGTGTGTATGTGTGTGTATTTATATGCATGTATATGTAAATGCATGTATATGTTCATTATGATTTTAGTATGTATATATAATATGTATAACAATTATGTGTGTGTGTATAGATATATAAAGGCAAATAACACACATATAATGTGTATATATATGTATATGTGTGTATTTATAATATCATATCAAATTATTTTAGACAAGACCTTAGAGGCTCTCAAGACCAAATCTTCCAATTTATAGATGAAGAAACTGAGGCACAGAGAGATTAGGCTTATATAGCTAGTTAGTGCTAGGTGAGAGTTGAACTCTGGACCTGCTGATTACAAGTCCAGCCCCTTACTACTATATGGAGCTGTTCCTCATAGACAAAAGTCCATCTAGTGAGTAACTGGTTTGACTGGAGCATTGGATGCATATTTTCCTCTCTGGAGCCATGGAAAATAAAACTAATCCCACTTCTAAATACCAGGCCTTCAGATATTGAACAACAGCCATATACTCATGGAGCCTCCTTTTTTTTTTCAGACTATGGAGCCTTAAATCTTTGAAAAATATAAGCTGATGTCATTCTGGTTTCTAATGATGAGCATGATCTGAATTTCCAATGATACTGGTGGCTTTTGATGGCTAAACCTCATCTACAGCCCTAGAAATATGTCCTCATGATTTTAGTTTATATATATATATATATATATCCTGGAAAATTTCAGGTGTGTGGTTCATTTCATTTTTTTCTTTTTTTTTTTTTTTTTTTGCTGAGGCAATTGGGGTTAATTGACTTGCCCAGGGTCACACAGCTAGGATGTGTTAAGTGTCTGAGGTCAGATTTGAACTCAGGTCCTCCTGACTTCAGGGCTAGTACCCTATCCACTGAGCCACCTAGCTGCCCCTCATCTCAACTTCTTAAGGTCAGAGCTTCTGCCTTAAGGTTCCATATTACCTTCCCCACTCCCCCAACTCCATAATACCTAAAACACTGCTGAGCATATAACAGGCACTTAATAAGGAGTGGTTGCTTGATCTGGCTCACGTAACCCAGTGAGTACTTATTTCTCTCCATGAATATAAAATGAACATTTGTCCTCCTTCACTTGTGATTCTGTAGGGATAAACTTAGAATGAACAGCAATGAGGACACAGGATTTTCTAATTTCCTAGAATTACAGTGACGGAGACAGTAAGCTTGTTTATGATATATTAATAGGTCTCTGTTCAATTTATTGCCTTAATTGTAGCTCCAGGATGACCCATGTTGAATCCTGAGCTCAGATCCAAGCTATCTGGCATTTGAGAAACATTGACAGCTTGAATGGAAGGAAGGTGCTTCTGGGAGTTAGATCAGGCTAAATTAGAGAATCTTGGGATCATAGATTCAGAACCATAAAGGACATTAAAAGCCATCATCTCCAAGAGAGGCAGCACCAAGATCCACAGGGAGATGGCACAGTTCCCATCTGGACATCCTTCTCTTTGGACCACTACCAGACACCATTTCACTATTTATTCCTTTTCCTTCTTTTCAAGAAAACATTCTAAAGAACTTGACGAACATTTCTTGACAATCCCTGATCTGTTTTGCAGTGGGATAATCTGAGACCCAACAGTGTCAAGCCACAAGATCTGTGTTATGATAAATGATGAGGCTTCTGTGAATTGTTACCTCTGTCTCTGAATGAAAGTCAGCATGGCATGGGATCAGAAAGACCTGGGTCCAAGTCATGGACTGACTGCGTGACCTTGGGCAAGGCACTTAGATGGACAGACAAGTAGATTGATAGAGCACATACATAGACAGACAGATAGATAGATGAATAGATAAATAGGTAGGTAGATAGATAGATATAGATCATTTATCAAAGGCTTACTGTGTGCCAGACAGAAGGGTATAAAAGGAAGAAAACAAGGTTGACTACTCTCTCTTTTTGTACTTTAAATGTTTCTTTATTTTATTTTTTTAATTAAAGCTTTTTTATTTTCAAAACATATGCATGGGTAATTTTCAACATTCACCCTTGCAAAACTTTGTGTTCCAAGTTTTTTTCCCTCCCTTTCCCCTACTCCCTCTCCTAGATCCAGTATACATTAAATTATATACATATTTCCACAATTATCATGTTGCACAAGAGTTCATTGGTAACTATAGAGAGTATAACTTCTGTAGAAATCAAAAACTAGGCTGAAGAAGGTTGAGGAGGTGAAGTAGAGGAAATTAGAAAGCTTGAAATAAAATAATTGAGTCCATAAAGGCAGAATTAGTTCCCAAGTAGCCAGACTACTGGTGAGGAACCTTTCCATGCTTGACTAGGCTGGCTCTTGGAAAGCAACTGCTTTTTTGTCAGTGTTATATACAACATTATAATTTTTAGTAAAATATTAACAATAATAACATTTATATAGTACTTGAAGGTTTGCAAACTTTTAGGTTATCTCATTTGATTCTCGCTCAGTTTTTTTTGTAGCAGATGAAATAACTAATGCTAAGAGAATTGAGTGACTTGTCCAGAGTAACACATCCAAATAAGAATATGAAACAAGATTTGAATACAGGCTTTCCTAGTTGCAAGCCAAGTATTCTATTTATCATAACACCTACTTGCTTATAGAGGAGACGTGTTTATCACTGGGGAAGTACTTATGGGAAAGGAACTGTTGTGATTGGCAATGGGATGAGAAATGGGTTTAGAACTCAAAACACAAGCTGGCTGATTTAAGATAGAAACAAGTATTTCTGTCCCATACTGTGCTGAGTTCTGAGGAGCTAAAGAAAAGAAAGGGGAAGCCCTCCTTCTCAGGGAACTTTCATTCTATGACATTATTGAATGAGAACATGAATGTAAAGTGTTTGCAAATTCTTTTAGTGTTTAATACTGAATAACACACAGTAGACACTTAATAAATGTTTGGGGATTAAATTGAACTGCACTGAATTTTTTAGATCCTCTCTTGTTTTGTAATTCTGTGAAATCTGTGATAAAAAGACCCAGAAGAAAAATTCTGGTTTTTCCCTTTCTCTTTTTTGCTTCTCTCTTTTCTCCCTTTCTTTTGTCCCTCTTTCTTCCTTTACTGCCCCCTTTCTCCTTTTCTTTCTCTTACCCTTGGTCTTTCCCCCTTCCCCTTTTTTTTTTTTTTTTGGTAACAGATTAACTAATTAAGACTGAGAGAACTTCAATGACTTCCCTGGGGTCACACTGCTAAATAAATACCTGAGGCAAGATTTGAACACAGATCTTGCTCATTCTAAGACAAGCAACTTATTTACTGCACCACCTAAGTGTCTCTAGCAGACTTACTCATTGCTAGGAAAGTGATCATTGAAAAGTTTGCTGTGCTTGGCAATGGAATGAGAACTTTCACCCTTCTACTTTCTTTCTCCTCTTTTTTCTCTTTTTTTCTTTTCCTTCTTCTCTCTCCTCTTTGCTCTTCCTCTCCCTTCTGCTTTTCTTTATCTGCTTTCCCCTTTCCCCCTTCTCTCCTTCCTTTTGTTCTTCTCTCCTTGTCTCTTTCACCTTCTCTCTTTCTCCTTTTTTTCCCTCCTTCCTCTCCTTTTCCCTTCTCCTTTTCTCTTTCTTTCTTTCCTTCCTTCCTTTCCTCCATCCCTTCTTCCATCCCTTCCTCCATCCCTTTCTTTCTTCCTTCCTTCCTTCCTTCCCTCCTGCCTTCCTTCCTGTCTTCCTTCCTTCCTTCCTTCCTTCCTTCCTTCCTTCCTTCCTTCCTTCCTTCCTTCCTTCCTTCCTTCCTCCCTTCCTCCCTTCCTCCCTCCCTCTTTCCCCCATGCATTTGCTACATGCACACCACTATCCTAGTCATCAAGGGGAACAGAAGGCCAGAATGAGAATGTTTCAGCCCATCCAGATGGACAAGATTGGCACCCGAGCGGAGACTGAGGTCAAAGCCAGAAGCCAGCACATGGTAGCAGGAAACAGAACACTGAGGCAGAGATGCCAAAGGCATTTACCATCCCCAGCTGAGCCCTCTTGGGGAACAGAGAGGTCTGAGGCATGGGATGACTTCACAGGCCTCCCTTGTTTTTGATTTCCCTCGAATGCTGTAATGGGGATTCAGGTTGTGGCTGCCATGACTCACAACAGCCTCTGCTCATGCACAGCCACTGCAGGAACTTTCCATGTGCAAACAGGCCATTGGCAGGGGGCTGAGGGCCTGCACCTCTTCCCCTCCTGGCGTCCTGTGAAAGTAGGTCATTGAAATGGGACTTGGCTCAGTGGAAGACCTTTGTAGCCAATTAGATGGCTTGGTGATGTCCTTGTACAGACTGACCTGGTTGACCCTTGTGGGTAAGGGGAGCTCAATGATAAGGGGGCACCAGGAAGACTCTTCCCTAAAAACCTCCCCTACCATTTTTGTAAGATACTTGGGATTCTGCCATTAGTTCTATTCCTTTGGATTAAGGGATTATCGTAATTTTTTGTGGATAAGATGAAGAGATGTTGACTGGGTGATAGGACAGCGAGGCAGCTGAAAGATGGCTGAATTTGGAGTCAGAGATCTAAATCCCAACTCTACCACTCACTACCTGTGTGATTTGGGTCAAGTTGCCTCTTTGGGTCTACAAAGCCCCTTTGCAGCTGGAAATCTGTGGTCTGATGACTCATTTAGGTGGATTTATTCAGCTGAATGACTATGAGTAAAAAGTGTCAATTAATGAATTGATGCCCACTTGGAGGGAGGTCTCCAGTAGTGTGCCATAGGGTTCTCTTCTCTTCCCTACCTTAGCTCATATTTTTATCACTGACTTGGATAAAAACAGAGTAGAGAAAGGACTCAGATCTGCAGGTGAAGAAAAGCTAAGAGTGATAATTACAATGATGAATGACAGGCCTTCAAAAAGTCAAAAGGTTCCTGACATGATGGACTGACTTGAGCAAAGTGAAACGACTCTTTTTTTTCCTTTTTTTTCTTTTTGCTGAGGCAATTGGGGTTAAGTGACTTGCCCAGGGTCACACAGCTAGGGAATATTGTGTCTGAGACCAGATTTGAACTCAGGTCCTCCTGACTTCAGGGCTGGGGCTCTATCCACTGCATCACCTAGCTGCTCCATGAAATGCTTCTTGAAGATAAATAAAGGCTCCTCTGGGAAAGCATATTGTTTTCTGATAAGACTGAAGTGTTCTAGGACACTCTAGGACAGGCTAGCAATGCCAAGGTCTGGGCTCTAGCCCCAGTTTTGCCGTTATCTAAATGGGCCAATGACTTCCTCTTTGTGGCTCGTTTCCTCATCTGTAAGAGCACAAGTTTATGTAGTCTAAGTCTCTTCCAGGCATTGCATTTTGTGCTTACATGAAATTGAGCTTTTTTAGCAGCTTGGAAAGAACATATGAACAGTCTGTTTGAAGCATTGAGGCAAATGATCATAGGCTGTTACAGGGCCCATGATGGGCCTTTAGTACAAAGGAAGGAAGGAAGAAAAGAAGAAAGGGAGGGAGGAATGAAGGCAAGAGGAAAGGAAGGAGGGAAGGAAGGAAGAAAAGAAGAAAAGAAGGAAGAAAGGAAGGAAGGAAGGAAGGAAAGAAAGAAGGAAGGAAGGAAGGAAAGAAGGAAGGAAGGAAAGAAAGAAGGAAGGAAGGGAAGGAAACAAGGAACAAAGGAAGGAAAGAAAGTAGGAAGGAAGGAAAGAAGAAAGGAAAACAGGAGGGAAGGAAGGAAAGAAAGAAAGAAGGAAGGAAGGAAAAAAAGAAGGAAGGAAGGAAGGGAAGGAAACAAGGAACAAAGGAAGAAAAGAAAGTAGGAAGGAAGGAAAGAAGAAAGGAAGGAAGGAAGGCAGGAGGGAAGGAAGGAAGGAAGGAAGGCAGGAGGGAAGGAAGGAAAGAAAGAAGGAAGGAAGGAAGGAAAGAAGGAAGGAAGGAAGGAAAGAAGGAAGGAAGGAAGACAGGAAGGAAGGCAGGAGGGAAGGAAGGAAGGAAGACGGGAAAGAAGGCAGGAGGGAAAGAAGGTAGGAAGGAGGAAGGAAAGAGAAAAGGAGGAGGGGAAAGGGAAGGGAAGGAGAAAGGTGAGCTGATTGAGGAAGGCGCTGGCAAAGTTGGAAAGAAGGTAGAAAGACAAGTATCTACTTGGTAATTTTGCCAGGGGGGAGAAAAGTGACTGGGTTCAAGGTTCAGTATTAGACTAAGGTTCAGCTGGGATAAGTGCTTTATTTATACCTTGACTCCCTCCCATACTGTCCATTGCTGCCTCCATATCCCTTGCACTAGCATATTATACAATCAGGACAACCTAGAATTCCCTTTCTCTGACTCAGCTCCAGTCCACGGAACATGAGGATAAATCATGGCTGACATCCCTGCTGCCTACCCCCATGCTTTCTGCCTCACTTCCAGCTCTACAAGGCTTCCTTTACAATTTGCCCAGGAGACCAAATGAAATTTCAGCTCCCCATTCAACCTTTGGCCTTAGTCATCTGCTTCCTGCTGGTCTGACGGTCTCGGCTTAATGAAAGCCTTTTTCATTGAAAGGATCCCTAAGGTGGACTTGTGATGAGGGCTCGTTGCCAGCAAAGTACCAAGTTTGGTTCGGGAGCACATCCCCTTTTTGGCTTTTGGGGAGAGATCATAGATGTGGCTTCAGTAGGTTAGTACTCGGGGCCCCCTCATCCTTCCCCCCTCATGGCCTGGAATTCTCCAGACAAGGAGAGTGGAGAAAACATTCGTCCCTCACACAGAGCTCTTTCTCACTCAGGGATGCCTGAGGTATTTGGTATGGAATTTAGCCTAAGACAGTCTCCTTTTAGAAAAAAAATTAAATTAGCAGCATTTATTTTTTTCTCTCCCATCCAAGACCTTATGGGAAAAAATAGGAAAAAAACCCAAAATCTGTGTAACAAATAAACATAATCAAGAAAAACACATTTCCACCTCACCATGTTCAAAAATGTCTGTCCCAGTCTGTCCCCTGAGTCTGTCACCTCCCTATTAGACATGGTCAAGGATTTGGGTTTTTGTTGTTTTTGTTGGTTTTTTTTTTTTTTGCTGTTGAGAATACTTCTATACTAATACCATTTCCTCTCCCTGCCATCCTCAATCACATCCTTAGGGAGAATCCTAGCAATGGAACCCCTGCCTCAAAGGTTGTGGTAATTCTAATTATAGAAATCTGTATTGCTTTCTGATAAGATTAGGATACTCCAGGGGGGAGCTATGAAGCAAAGTCCAACTGGCCTGGCTTTCTGTTTAGAATTAAGCAAGAAGACTGAATAAAGTGTCATACCCTTTGACCCAATGAGCTCATTGCTTGATTTAATCCCGAAGAGGTCAAAGACAGAAACAAAGGCTCAGTATATGCTAAAATATGTCTAGTAATTTTTGTGTGTGCAAAATAGCACAAAAACTAGAAATAAAGTACAGGGCCCGTTGATTTGGGAATGGCCTAAATCCCCTCCCCCTACCACCACCCTGTGGCGTATGAATGGAGTATGTGAGAAAGAGATGGCTTGGGAGTCACCTCTGACACAGCTGGCTGTGTGACCCTAGATGAGAGTTCTAGGAAGTGCTCAGAAGCTAAGACTGCAGAAAAGACACTGACCCCTATCACTAAAAAAAGTTTCCTCATCTGGGAGTTCCCTATAAAAATTAAATCATAACTGGAGCTCCTATCTCTTTGGAAATACGATGCTAATTAGTGTGCTGGAATATGGGAAATTCGGAGAACCAGAGGAACATTATGAATTGATGCAGAGTGAAATAAGGACCAGGAGAACGAATATACATGAAAACGTCACCAAAGAAGTCAAACTCTGAGCAACTGAAAAACCAGTGAAGGGCCCAGAGGAAAGTTAATGAGGCTTCCTTCTTTATGGCAGAGTGGAGAGGGGGTAGCAGTGGTAAGGACAGAAGGCTGCCCATGTGCTTAGATGCTATAGCAAATGTATTTGCTTAATTGTTTCAGTTTGCTACAAGGGGATTAATTATTAAAGTGGAGGGAAAGGTTTTTCTTCCTAAAAGTTGGCTGTTATAAAGGTAAAAATGTCATAAGATTTATGTTTTAAAAAAGATTGCAGGGGCAGCTAGGTGGTGCAGTAGATAGAGCACCAGCCCTGAAGTCAGGAAGACCTGAGTTCAAATTTGGCCTCAGATACTTAACACTTCCTAGCTGTGTGACCCTGGGCAAGTCACTTAACTCCAATTGCCTCAGCAAAAAAGCAAAAAAAAAAAAGATTTCACTGGCTCCCACCTTTCTAGGATAACAGCATGACCTTGCCAGTTAACTCTGCCAGTTTAATGGCTCTAAAGATATCTGGGCACATATCTAGGATCCCTGCTACTGGGCTAGGCTAAGGCTGATAGATTGCTCGAGTTTGAGAGACTGATTGAGCATCTGCAACTCATCAATGTGATGAGCCTCTGGAAAGTAGAAGTAGGAGGTAGTGGTAGGGGGTAGGGCACTAGGCACCTAAGGAGTGAAGCAGCATGGGATTGAAGCTGAGAACTGACTAGGGTAAAGCTTCTGTATAGTGTCAAGGCTGGGAATGGTCATTATTCTGGCAGACTGGACAAGGGTTTTAAAAGTGGATTTTTAAAAATATCTTCAAGTTCTTTTACTATTCATGTCTCTGATTTTTCAAAAGGTTGAACAATTTTTAAATGGTTATCAATCATGTCTATTTCTCCCTTTTCTCTTCTGCTCTCCCTGAACTATGTCCCAGGGAAATATGGTGAGGGGTTAGCCTGGTTCAGCTTGGCTCAGGAAGACAGAACTGGGACCTGCTGGGGGAACATGCAAAGAAGCAAATTTAGGCTTAAAATCAAGAAAAACTTCCCACAGTCATTCAAAAAAAGATTTTTTGAGTTTCTGTGATTTCTTCTCCCTTCTTCCCATCCTCTGTCCCCCTTCTTTTCCTCCTCCTCCTCCTTCTTCTTCCTAAGCTTCCTTCCCCCTTTTCCTCCTCCTCTTTCTCCTCCTTCCATCCTCCTTCCATCCTCCTTTCCTTTCCCCTTCCTTCCCCCCTTCTCCTCACTAGATCATCTCTTGCCTAGAACTCAGGGTCTGGCTCTTTTCTAGTAGGGTTATATAGCAGATAATGATTTTTTTTATTGTGTGGTCTTTCTTTGGTTTAGACCTGTGATTTTAAGGATGCAGGAATCTTTTGGTAATGACAGCCCTTCTGCCAAATACAGACAATCCCACAATTTGTAAATTTGAGTGTTGCCTATGGACACGGAGACATTAAGCGATTTACAGCCAAAACATATCAGAGACAGGACTTGAACTCAGTCCCTTCTAAGCTCAGATCTGGCTTTCTGGCCAATTTACTCTGCTTCCCCTTGTTCAGAAATGGAGATCCCAGAATCTTCCAAGAGAAGGGAACATGATCTCCAATGGCCCCTCCAATTTACCCCAGCGAAGCTCCTACCTAGCTCCCACTCACTCTGGGTCTCAGGTTAACTATCCCACAGCACAATAGATCAGGGATTATCACTGACTGTCCAATTCTCCAGATTCCTTTTTTGAAAGTCAGGAGAGAGGAATGACACATGGGCCGTGGGGCCAAAAGAAGGCTGGCCAGATAGGGCTTACATCATGGTAAACAGAATGGCAATTAGGGACCTTTGTTAAAACCCAATGAGATAAGGTTGTCAAGGACTTTGCAAACCTTAAGTGCTGGGCAAATGCCAGTTACAATGATATTATTATTGTCCCCTTCTTCTTTGGTTCAATGGACATCAGCTAGAAGTGGTCTGGAGACACACTGCCCTCCTGCCATTATTGATTTATATTGAATGTTCTGAGGACTCTGCAGAGGTGGGTAAAAAGTGGCTTTTTGTGACTGAGGAAGTGGGATGTGAGCTTGCTCATTGAACGGAGGTACCACCAATGGCCCGGCCTTCAACCTGTTCCCACCTGGGTTTTGTTTCTTCTGCTAGAAGAAACTATTTTTGGAAAGTCATTCATAGCGTGGAGTTTGATATGGAGAACATTGTTCTTAAATTTTTATGCGTCAGGTCACAGGTGGGTGATCACGGATGACATTTGATCCAGGAGCAAATGCAGAAAACTCTGGTGTTCAAAGCCCTTCCTAACCCATATTACTCCTACCTTCCCAGTCTCCTCACACCTTATCCCCCCCTCCCCAATATCTTCTTCCATTTAGTGACACCGGTCTCCTGGACGTTCTGTGAACAAGACACTCTGTCTCTCAGCCATGTGAGAGAGTAAGTTTCTGGTGTATAATTCTGCTGCCCTGCTCAGGACTTTTCTAGTAGATGCTCAATTTTTGCAAACTGTATAATTGTATGATCTGCAATGGCCACTAAGCCCAGGCTCCTTAAGTGTATAGCTGTTCTCTGATTTCTGGTGGTGATGACCCGATCCTGATTTACTGCCTTCTTCCCCATTAGACTGGGAGCCCCTTGAAGGCAATGGCTGTTTTCTGCCTTTCTTTGTAACCCCAGTACTTAGCACAGTGCCTGTCATATAGTGATGAAGCACTTAATAAATATCTTTTGCCTGGATGATATCATAAGTAGGAATACTCCTCAATATCAGAAGGAGGAATACTTCAGTAAAGAAGCACTTAATAAATATCTTTTG
>JAJPUD010022480.1:0-21352 GCA_023553655.1 Myrmecobius fasciatus | reverse complement strand
AAAAAAAAATGGAATATGATTGTATCTCATGAAATTACAAATATAAGTAATTGAGAAAAAGTTAGGAAGTTGGGTTTGAATTGACATAGAAAAAATATGAGAAACCAAGAAAAAAATACATGCAATGACTATAATAATATAAAGGAAAACAGCATTAAAAGAGATCAGAACTTGGGTCAGTTTAATGACCAATTCCAACTCCTCAGGATTCAAGTTGAAAACATCCCTCTCTTCTTGGCAGTATAAGCATGAAATAAGATGTGTACTGTCAGATATGTCACATTTGTCAGTTAATTTTACTTCTTTCTTACAAGAGGTTCTATGCAGGGAAGAGATATTGGGAAGTTGCAGCAACATAAAAAAATGTATCACTAAAACTTTTTTTTAAAGGAGAAAGACTTGACTAGTAAAAAAAATTAGCAAAGATCAATTTATTTCTGTACAACAATTTTGAGTGTCACTTTTAAATGATACTGAGATGGTCCACATAATTCAAAGATTTAAAGAACTGTTACACCATTTAACTACCCATTTTTCCTTGTAGGATTGTGACTGAGAGGATTGCAGAATTCTGATCTACCTAAAAGAGAAAAATTAGAGAGTAGAACAGAGGAATTTATGAATGAGATCTCTTTGGCTACAAAGCATTCCCCTTATAGCACTCAGTCACCACAAAACTGCTATGTAATTGGAAGAGAACTTCTTCCCATACACAGAAACTGTATTCTCACTGCCAAATAATAAGAAAGAAGCTTGTTTGAGTTAAAGAATTCCCATACCTGAATCTTCTCCTGCTCATTTAGAAATTTGGTCCTTTCCTATCTCTTCTTCTATAACAAGGAAAAACTAGTAGAAAAGCCCAGGTCATAAAAATCTTAAAGAGAATTAGAGGTAATTTACTCCAATATCTCCATTGTTCAGATGAGGAAACTAAGGCTCAAAGAGGTTTCCTTCAGCAGATGAAGATGTAAATAATGTTAGTGCTGACACTACAACTCAAGTCTCATGACACCCAGTCTTAGAATATCATACACTGGCAAACTGGTTTTATTTCAACATCTTCTGTTTAGGAATCAATAGACACCCATTTGGATCCTTTGGAGACATTCATAAGCCTACTACTATCTCGTTTTCATGTGAAATTCTTTCATTTTGATCATGGGAAGCAAAAGCAGTCCATTTCCTCCCTAACAGGCTAGGCAGGGCTAGGGGCAGTCTTGATTGAATATTCCCTAGCTGAATCATATCACTATTTTCCCAGAGAGAATTATTGTTGTTTTCTTTCATCCCTCAGCAACAGGACTACTTAGATCCTAAAATAATCATCCTTCTTTGACTTGCCACAAAAAAGATATCTTACAATAGTATCATGATCTTTCTTTTAAAAAAAAGTTTGTAAATAAATATATAAACCAATTTACTTGGAAATGTTGAAGTCTAAGGTTCTATAGATAGAGTATCTTGGCTGGATCCCACCTGAAAAGACTAGTCAAATTGGAGAGACTCCATTTTGGAATTCAACTTCCCCAGGAGTTGGGTCATTCAGTACAAACACAATCACACAGTAAAAGGACTCATGCTGTGGAGCCCTACTAGCTTCCAATTTCTCAGCATTTCATCCAGCTCACTAACAAAGTCATCACAATTTTTGGTTTTGCATTGAAATTTTTATTTAAACATCTCAAAGAAAGTTAAAAAATAAATGCTACTTAGAATCAGCTATGACAAAAGAAAAACCAAAATACATTAAAAGATTTTTCCAAAGGTCATATTACTGACAAAACTGAAAAGTTAAAATGGTGTCATTTCAAGCATTACTCTGAGAGGTCAGAAGACCTGAAATGAAGTCCTAGCTTGTCACTTACTGGTCATGTGTTATCAGGCAAGTTAACCTTACTTGTCTGAGCTGCAATTTTCTGATCTATATAAAATAGGAATAACACAACTTGTGCTATTTCATTCACAAGATATTGGGAAGAAAACACTGTGAAAGCTATAAAATGCTACATAAGTGTGGGCTCCCTCCTTTGATTATATTTTCCTATGATGAAATGGAGATAATAAATACTTATGGAAATACTGAAGTTTCATTTCATGTACAGAAAATTGGCAAAATGAAAAAGTGGAAACTGTCAACAGCAGAGGAACTGTGGAAAGACAGGCACTTTGGGGAGAACTGGTGAATTGGGCCAACTTTTATGGAAAGCAATTTGGAATCATTCTCAGTCAATGACTAAAATGTCAAAATGTCACTCCTTTTAGCCCAAAAACCTCATTGCTGGTCATATACTAAGAGGTCAAAGATAAAAAGACTCTATACATCAAAATATTTATAATAATACTTTTTATAGTAATAAGGAACTGGTAAAGTAGAAGTTCATCTACTGTAGAAAAGTGAAACACATTATACACATGGATGTAATGAAGCATGACTGAATCCTAAGGGGGGAAAAATAAATTTTAAGGATATAGGAATATTTATATGAACTGATGCAAATTTAAGCAGAACCAGAAAACAATATTCAAAATGATTATAAAAATTTTAAAGGAAAGAATAACAATAAAACTCTAAATGCAGTGTAGCTATGATAAAGGCTGGCCCCTAAGAAGAGGTGAGAAACTGCATACTTTCTTTGAAGAGGTGTTGAGGGGGATTTGTTCAGTGAGTGTGGAACATTGCATATACTGTCAGATTTAATGGGTTCCTTTTTCAATACTGCATTTCTCTCTCTTTCTCTTTAATTCCTTGTTAGAAGGGATGGTTTTCTAGGTAGGAGAAATGGAGGGAAATATTTTGAAGTGAAGGAAGGGTATAAATGAAATATATTTATTTTTAAATTTTAAATAAATGAATGTATTTATTTAATACTCATGGAATGGTTCACAAGATCATGATCTTCCTGCCCAATTTCCTACATAGTTTATAGGTTATGCCACAAGATAATGATTTATCCAGCATTCAATCATTTGGAATGCCTATTTACCACCACTTTTGTTTATCTACAATACAGGGATAATTCATGTTAATAGTAATGACCCTTTGGTACTCCATACTTCTGAAGGACACTTAACCAAAGAAAATTATAGATTGCAAGATCTTTGAGGGATCTTATAGATCTTTGTATTTCCCTATTACCTAAATCAATTCCTTGTACATAGCATATATTCAGATATTTGTTGAATGAACAACTCTATGGATAGATGATATTCCATGTGGAACTTACGTTATATTAGTCAGGATACCAGTTTTCCAAGAGTTCATTGTTAACCAAGCTATTTTAAATTTTCAGAAAGTAAAATCTTGGGAATTTTAAGTGTATTGATAGTTTCTATCAATAGAAAATTATGATAGATAATAAAAAGTATCTAATACATTTTTTACAGGTAGACTATCAATGCTCTCTTCTTATACACAAATGAGGAATTTGATGTTATAAAAATCAACACTTCTAAGAATTGAAGAGTTTTATTAATTATATAAAATTTCCATCTAACACAAAATAAATTGCTTTCTTCTGAAAAAAAAAACAATTACATGACAAATAAGAAACATTTTAACCGTTTTTTTTTTCTTTTTTAATGGGGGTGAGACAAGAATTTCAGACAATCATTTTTAAAGTGTTAACTTAGTAATATTATTTAAAAACATTGAGGACAGGAACTACATTTTATCTCCAGAAGTAGGTAATTTGTATATAGTAGGCATTAAATAAATGTTTATGGGTTATTAATTGAATACCATAATAATTATGAAAATATTTCCTCAGTCTATGTGTACAATCCTTTCATTCATGTGTATTGGCATATTTCTAAAACAACTTCTTCCACAAAATAAGGGAATTGACTATTTGCTAAACAAAACCCCTTAAAGAAGTTTTCTATGTGACAGAGCTTTTAAAAAATAAATAAATAAATAAGAAATCAAGATACACCAAAGAATAAAACAATGGAAGGATCTTACCAAATATATACAATCGACTGAATATATATTTGAGTGACTTTTATTTATGCTTTGATCCTTTTTATTATAGAGCAAGATATGCTTTTTTTTAAAAAGTCATCTTAAAAAAAAAGAAACATGTAGTTCATTATTGTTAACTTCTTTAAAGGCAACATCAAAGAGGTCAGTTTGGTTTTCATGACCAGAATATTTGCATTTAAATATATATATATACATATATATGTATATGTTCTATATGTATAATATGGAAAAAGTTAGAAATCTCAAGAATTCTTAACTAGACACCTTTCTTATTCAGGTGAAATGATAGGAATTACTCTTTATTACCAAAAGCTAATTGAATCAAAAGAATAATGTGTCTCTCTGTATCTGCCTCTTTTCCCCAAATAAAAATACATAGCATTATCTTAACACTGCCCTCCCCACCAAAAAAAGATCTCAACTCTACTAATGGTATTGAGTTGCACCTTACTACATAGAAAAAAAGGTATGAAGTTCCTAAATTTATTTAATAAATTCAAAATTATTATTTAGAAGTAGAAAAGAGTGGGAGTTTGGGAGCTTTTCTGATTTGCATATGGTACCCTGGGAATTTACTATGGAGGCAATTTTAAGGTATTTAAGGGATGATTCAAATAGCAGTAGAAATAAGTCACCTACAGTGATGACAGTAATAAAACTTTAGTGCTACAATGAGAAAGAATGAAGGCCCAAAGTCATCTGACTGAATCAAAATGCCATTCAGCTTCCAATGAAATGATAGCTCAGAGAAAAGTTGTTTTGAAAAAAGCCACATCAAAATGCCTACGCAATGCTGAGGAGTAAGAAAAATTAAATAATTCCAACCTCCCCCACAAAATCCACAAATGTTCTATTATAGAAAAGGAGAGAGCGAGTGAGCCAGAAATATCCTAATTAGTTTGCTTAGATAGATATTAAGTTCTCTATTTTGCTTTGCCTGTATGAATAAAGCTGAAGAAAAGAGCATTATTTCCAAATGACAGTAGGCACTCACACGTTTATTATTCCCAAGTATATAACAGATAGACTTCTGATACAGTGAGGGGCTAAAGCAGTCCTGTCACGGATCAAAGGAAAAACTTTCCAATCTCTTCTAGCTGCAATAGACAGAAGTTGAGGAAGGGATACCCTGAAGTTCCAGGAGACTAAAGCTATTGATCAAGTTAATGAATGATAAAGAATATTATGTTTCTTACATTTATATAGCTCTTTACTGTTTTCAAACTGCTTTGCCATACATTAGTTCATTTGATTGATGGAGAAAATAGTTTCATTGCTAAGACTAGTGAAATAAAATATCAAATAAGTTAATCAGATTAATAACATTGTGCTCTATGACATTCATAAAGTATCCACAATAAGCAGAAAATTATGAAAATCATTGGATTGACTCAGAGATGTTATTATAATAAAAGTCTTCAAATAAAACAGTGTATGTCTCTTCTGTTCATATCAACAGCCCATATACTTTGAAATGTTTTCTTCATTGTCCTTAAGACTGATCCATTCAAATTCTATCACTTGGTCCTCTTTGTGACCAACTGCACATCTCTGCAATGGGATCTGTGGTCATGAAACAAAGGAAAGGGTGCTCATTGACTTGGAGGATCCATCTTGACAAAACTGTGAAGGAGTGAAGATTTATCTGTTTTATACAGTCTGTGCATGATGTGCATTTCTTTTTTCCTTCAGTAAAGGTCTGCCCCACATTCCTTAACTACCAAATGCCCTCCAGCTGTTATCTTTCCTTCTCCAATTCACCCATGTGTGAATAGTAGCTAAAAGGGTTACCCTTTCCACAGCCTATGTACATTTCAACAGGAACTGAGGGTATTTCTGGAACCAGCAGCAAGTGAATTTGGGGGGATATCATCAGAGCTTTTCCTTGAACCTCTAAACTCACAAGAGATAGGCAATGAATGGTCTGTTCCACTTAATTTAGCTAAGAGTATACATACTAACTTATATGGAAATTAAAACAACAACCTAAAATCTCATTAGCACCATATTCTAATCAAATATGTAAGCCAGTACAAAAAAGAAGTGGAATGCAGCTCATAATTTATGTTCTGCTACTTTATAAGGGATAGTCATTCACTGTACCACAGTGGGAATTGCATCGTTGGTAAAGAAAACTTAGCATACATAATTTCCTCAAAGTATTGGTTTACCCACCATCCTTTTTTCTTCTTCTGGTTTTATTTTTATTTTTTTGTTTTGTTGGGGAAAAGGAGCAAACTGCTAGAATAAGACTTAAAATATATTAGATGGTGTTTAAACCTTCTGAAACTATGTAGAAGCCTTATTATATATATATAAAAGTTTCTGTTTGAAAGCAGGACATACTCAGTCATCCATTAAATATGACAAGGTCTGCATTTTATTTAGACGTCGCCATTAATAATGAAATGATGTATGATTTCCACTCCTGCAGCTCTTCCTTCCTTATGCAATCAATTATACATTTAAGAAAATATTTAGTTGATATGTTACTCTAATTAAGCATCACTGATGTACCACATTCTTAAAATTAGAAATTTTTCTCTTCAGTTTGATATAGTTATGATGGAAATATAAGCTTCCAATGCCTGAGTCTTGATTTTAAAAAAGTAAACCTTTATAGATTCTTAGTACTACTATATAAGGGGAAAACCAACTCATTCATACAGACATAAACAATGGGAAGTAAAAGAAGATAATATAAGCAGTTTCATTATTCTTTCCAATTAAGAGAATGCTAAACTGAAATTAATTATTTCAGGTAAAACTCTATTCCAGAAACACTGGTCCTCAAGCAAAAAAAATTTTTTTTCAATTAAAACAATAAGTTTCAACTAGGAACTTAAGAGGCTAAGTTCCTGAGTATTCTGGACATTTTCCAGAGGTCTAGTTGGAATGTAAGGTGTAGTCACTGAAAATTTTTCCTTCCTGTAAGGAGGAGAATGGCTTTCCCTCATCAAAATTATCAAATATTGAATCCCATTGTGAAGGAAGAAACATCCCCATTGGTAATTTTTAGGTGCTCCTTTTTGGAAAACTTCAAATACAAATGTATCTTTGAGCCTTGCTAGAAAACTGTATTAAACACTCTACAACATATTGGCTGTATTTTGAGGGCATTATTCCTTTCTCTTTCACTCCCCAAGGGACAGGAAACATAATATTATGTAGAATCAATTTGACACACTGAAAATAAAACATAACTTGGAAGAGATAATTTGGATATAGGAACAGAAGGAAGATTAAGAAACAATGAAAAGAGTAGGGTAGGGAAGACTATAAAAGAGAAAGAGCGATTGTGACCAAAGTTAAGGAATGGAGAAAAGATGGGGGGGGGGGGGGAACTGGTGAAATACAGAACACAAAGAAACACTTAAAAAATTAAAGTAACAGGAAGAGTAACAAGAGACCTAAAGAAAATGGAGAATGATGTTTAGGAGCATTGAGAATAGCCTAAAATTATGGGAACTTTTAAACACAATATTCATAAAGATACATACAAGGTGCAAATAGAGGGAGAGGAAGGAAGACTCATAACTCAGTGTGTATTCAGTGAAAAAAAAATCAAGCAATGAAACAGGAAAGATGATGATGATGATGATGATAAATGGGATACTAAAATCCACAGGAAAAAAAGTCACTGGACTTTACAGCAGATAAAGTTGCATAGAGACAATGAAGAAGGCACACTTTACTCTTCCTTCTAGTGAACTCTTCCCTTCCTCCATTTATTAATAATGTAGCATAATACATAAATCCTCAATGAACCTATCTTCTAGCCTACTTCTTAGATCATCTTGCAGATTTACACACACACACACACACACACACACACACACACACACACTCACACACAAACTCACTCTCTCTCAACCCTCCCTCCAATCTTCCAGTTCCTTTCTGCCCACTCCAACTCATCTCACTCCAATGCTGCCAAACTGTCCTCACTCAAGCTAATCTGGATGCCTTTTAGCCAAGTGAAAGGTATTTTCTGGTCAATGAGACATGATCAATGATCTGCTATAATCAACTCTGGACTTGTAGTAGGTTAGCCAAGGGTGTCACCTTAGATGGCTGACATCCCAGAGAATTACAAAAAACTGCTTTCATAAATCTTTGCTGTTAGAATTTAATTTCATAAACACATGTCAAGAACATTGGGGTCTAAGTTTCCCATCTTCAAACCTTAACTAAAAAGAGAAACAGAAATGATTACCTATTCTGAGATGTTAATTTTTTTAAAGAATTTCCTTTACAAAATTACTTAAACATTCATTGAATTTCTAAACACCAAGTGATTTGGTAAATCATGTCACTAAAAAAAATTCAATTTTTTTTCCTTTTTTTACAATGAAAAGTCTATCTCTAAAACAAGAAATTCCAACCTTTGCCCAGCACAGGCAGAAAGGCCCTGGGAGAAAACTGAAACTTCACTGATGAAGTCTCTTAGAGAGAAAAACAAATCTGGATGCTTTTTAATTTTACATGCTAGCAAAAATCCTCTCTGATTTTAGAGTATATGACACATAATTGGTAGCCAATTTTCCTAAGTGGTGAGTTCAATTTTCTGCTTGTGAAATGTAACTTTACCCTAGTGATCATCAAGCCCCAGGGTTTTCAATGTGGCTTAACAGCAATTATATAAATGTTAGAAAGGGGAGAAGTGTTAAAGTCCCTAACATTTAAATTTCTTCAGATTTTTGCCTCTTAAAGGGATAGACAACTTCTCCTAACTAATTTGCAAAATCCCATACAAAGAGAAAAATATTCGTGATGTCCTGAGAGAGAAATGGGAGTGGGGAGGAGGTGGCAAGGGAGGGGGACCGGAATGCCACAGCACAGAAGCAACATTTTAAATTCTCTTAATTTTTAAGGCAAGCAATAAGTTATAAAAGAGGCACAGATTATCCCAAGATGTGAAATAAAGCTGTTTTCTCTCCCCTCCCCTTCTAGTTGCCTCCCCAAACAAATACACAGTGCCCCAAGTCATACTGTATCAAGTGAATGAATCTCCTGGTTTAAGGCAATGCTCCTTCTCTCTCACCACATGTGCGACTTATGTTTCTGCTTTCACTGGCGACAAACTGGAGCCAGCTCCTTTCCGTTCAAGAGGAACTCGGCTACGTGTCGCTAACAACCCCACAAACAGTGCCTGCCCCTTTCTCTGTGCTCCACTGCCCACAGCGAGCTCAGCACTATGCCTGGGATTTATAGCAAGGAGACCCTAATCTAAGGGGTAATTCATGGATCCCTACAATGCCCCCACTGAGAGGGGGGAAAAATATCAGTGTGTTCCCGGTTCTATGAGACTCCATCAGAATCGGACCTCGATGCAGTTGGGTACAATTATGTGAGGTGCACACCACATTAATTCACAACACATACTGTTTTCCTCAATTAATTTTGTCATAAATTTTTTCTTTCCTTAAAGGGGAAAAAAGGCTTATTTTTCCTTTTTGCCATCACGTAAGGAGGAAAAAACCATGATGGGCTTCAAAATGTTCCTTCCTTTAACAGATTTAACAAGAAAGCCATTGATATAAGCTTTTTTTTTTCTTTTTTTTTAAGCAATATCTTTACTGTGAACTTTTCAGTTTGGGTTTACTTGTTTCCAAAGGACATTATGATTTTAATAAAACCTGACTTGTTTCAAGAAACATCTTGATCTGAAGGTTTGGGAAGGCAAACCCCAAAACAAATTAACTGATACTTAAATCATTTCAGAAAAGCAAATTCTAAGTGTTTTATTAGGGAGTATAAAAGGAATGCTATACACATGAGCACATGTGTGTGTGTTTACATATAAAAACATATGACCTCTTCCTAGCAAATAGAAAATTAATTGCATAAAAAATTCACTTCAGATGATGTGACTCAATCCTGGAAGACAAAAAAAAACATACCCAAAGCAAAATCACATACGTGAAACTTTTAAACAGGTTCTTTGTATGTCATAAGACTGTCAATCAGACGTTCTTTTTTTCCCATGAATCACCTCTATGAGCCTGGTCTGTGGTTACAAGTGCTCAACCTTCAGCAAAGCAGTTTGGAGTTTCTCTCTAAATCTGAGCCACAGCCTGTCAAGACAATCATTCAAACCACTGGGTTTTTTATTCCACGCCTTCATTTTTCTTTCTAACACTCTGCCAAAAATGTTTTCAAATTCCCAATTGTTTGGCCATCCCAAAAAGGAATAGAGAAATACATACCTCTCTAACCCTGAGAATATTTTACACTATGGCTCTTTAGACTAGGGGGAAGGGATAAGGAGGTAGGGGACAAGTAAGATTTTTTTTCCCTTTTTTTCTCTTTTTTTTTCTTTCTTTTTTAAAAATAAGGTTTATTGTCTCATCAGGAGTCATTAAGAAGACAATGAGGAGGACTTCCAACGTTTGGCAATAACCCAAGACAGGTTTAGGAAATGATGACATGTTTCTGGCCCCAGCCTCTTGTCACTAAGGCCCTGTACATCTTTTTTTTGTGGTTGTAATTTAAATAACACAACCAACTGCACAGCTGTCTTGGTCAAATTATGCAGACCAGGAAGCTTTTCTTCCATTTTTAAAAAGTCCCGGGTCTTTTTGACTATATTCAAGAGAAGCCCTGGGGAGCTATGACCAATAAAAGTAGTGCTTATGCCAAGAGAAGATGGAAATTTGCCTAAACCAGTAAACTAAACATCACGACTCAGAAAATGGAAACTTTTGTTTTTAAATAGAGCGTGTAAATTCCAATCATCCCCCACCATTCCCAAGTCCCACACCTCCCCCTAAGAAATCTCTAATTTAACTTTGCTTCTGTCCCTTTATTTTCTATACTTGTATATTTGCTGCTTTGATATAAAACTGATACACTGATGTGAATGCAGAAGCTCTTTCAGAAATGAACTTAACTGCAGATACTTTAGAATCCAATTTTTATTTATTCTGTTTACTCTTTGCTGAGAGTTTTATCATAAGACTATCACACAGAAAGAACCATATATGGGAATGAAGATTTGAATGCATGCACACACATACATACTATGTGGTAGAGGGGAGAATGGAAATATATATATATATATATAATATGTATATTATATGTATATACTATATACACACACATAATGTATGGATATACTTCATGAGAAAAAGAAAAAAATTATCTGCTTTATTTCAACAACTACTTAATTACAATTATGAATGTGAACCATGGCAAGAATAAATTCCTTAATATACTGTAAGTATGAAGCACTATATCAGAATTCCAAATATATACCATAAAAACCAAGTTTAAATTCTAATTAGCCATTTGAAGGATAAGGACCTTTGCTCAGAGCATTTCCTTGGAATGAATGGTCAGTTCTATTCTGCATTGGGAGAAATTGCTGGCACAAAGTAACATGGGGCCAGTGACCTCTTGTTGGCCATTAATCGTCATGGAATTCCCTGAACAAAGGTCATTATTGCTAATATAAACTTAAATTAAAATTCCATGGGCATATGGATTTTTTAATGGTTAGTCCTATTTCATTTGGTATTTACAGGGCATTACTATAGCATTAATGTCTTATATATTAGCCAGTTAGTTGGTTTGACTTGTCTCAGCACTCAAATCAGCTTAAAGGTTTATTGGACATAAAATAAAAAATGGAGGGAAACAACTAAAAACAGGAAATCCTCAGAATTCCAGTTCTGCACCTGGAACCCTCACAGAATTATACTAGCTCTGAACCCACATTTTATTTTTCAGGAATTAGGGGAAAATTAATGTTACAGTTAAAGCATATATATGTATATGTATATGTATATATATATAAGTATATGCAAAATTTCAAGTGGAGAAAAAATCTGTTATCTTTCAATTCCAATAATTTTTTGTCTCCCAATTTATTTATTTCTATCAAAAAAGTGCCATCTCTCCACTCAGGTTCTTTGCATCTCAGATTCTGTGATTCTATTTGTTGAAGAGGTACCATTTATTACCAAACATACAATAGTATTTCTTAAGTTCCAACTATATCCTTAATTATTTGGTCTCCAGGAACATGAACTTTTTCAAGCATAGACATACTATATTGAAAGACAATCAATAAAATTTTTATCATCCCACTATTATATGCAACATGGTATGAATATATAGTGTTTATGAGTATATATGTATGTGGCCATATTTATATACTGACCAATCCAGAAGGTGAACCTAGAAGAATTAATTCATGCCCAGGTATTCAGTTAGAGGCATACTAAGAGGGAGTATCCTATGTTAACTTTGAGGGAATTTAATCTCATTTGGATATTCATGTTTACCTATAAAAAATAGGTCATATATTTTACAAAGCCAAGCTTTTTTTAGTTCCTCTCTCCACACTTTACTAAAACTACATTAATAAAGTGAATCAATTACCCTTGTAGTATACATATAGTCACCTTTCTAAGGGCCAACCATCACTTAAAATAGATCAGTAACAAAAGATATAAATTAATTTTATATGTTCCATTATATGTTTAGTATAATCACTTGAGGTGAAAAAAATTGAAAGGTAGAGTGGAAGCTGCTTAAGAATATTATGGATTGTTAAATCTATCCACAAGGTTGTCATTTATGTTAATATGATATATTAAAGCAAATGTTTGGTAATAGGCTAGGATCCTAAGTTACTTAGAGAATCTCTAATGGTAACAAAAAGAGAAGTCTAATATATATATATATATATATATACATATATATATATATATAATTAAGGCATACCCTTCTGGTATGAACAATTTAATTTACCAAGTCAATCAGAGAAGGTACAACAAGGTAATCAAAAGTATCTTTAAGAAAAGGATTGTCTTGTATTTTAATTGGATTTCAGGGTGGGAAGGGAAGGAAGAAGAGGGAACAGGATGGAACAAGCATTTATTAAGCATCTTCTATGTGCCAGACACTGTGCTAAACACTTTACAAATATTTTGATCCTCACAAGAATCCTAGGAGGAAGGTGTTATTATTATCCCCATTTTACAATTGAAGAAACTAAAGTAGATATGGGCTGCTAGGTAGCATAGTAGATAGAATATCCTGCCCAGTCAGAAAAACTCATCTTCCTGAGTTCAAATCCTCATTCAGACACTGACTAGCTAGGACCCTGGGCAAATCACTTAAACCTGTTTGCCTCAGTTTCCCCATTGGTAAAATGAACTGGAGAAGGAAATGATGTCCCAAAAGAGTAGGGCATGACTAACACAACTTAAAAATAGAAATGTTATTATTAGATACAAAGCTTAGACTGGGAATTATACCATTATACCACTATACCATGACACCTTTATTAGATGGAGAATCACTATGTCAAAGGAATAAAGAAGCAACCTCTGCATCCAAAATTTTTTTCTTTTTTTTGTGAGGCAATTGGGATTAAATAGGCTCACAAGGCTAGTAAGTGTGAAGCATCTGAAGCTGCATTTGAACTCAGGTACCCTGTCTCCAGGGCTGGTACTTTACCCACTAGGCTATATAGCTATCTTCTGGTGACTCCCTTGAAAAACAGCTTCTGGTCTGCAATGGCAATGGAAGTTTGATCCCCAAGGAGCTGTCTATAGTGATGAAATATCACAAGCCTAGATGAAAACAAATTGTGAGAAAGCCTTCCTAATGCTGAACATTGGTTAGGTATGGTTAAATGCTATTTACTTTGAGATTCTATGATTTTCTTGGCATAGACAAGAATAGGCAAAGCAACCATGCATCAGGATTTCTCCAAATTTTAGCTGATGATCTGTGTAAATTAGTGATTGGACAGTCCATCACACCAGGCTGGCCCACAGACAGAAGACAAGGAGTCTATTCCTAGGTCTCTATTCAGAGTTTTTTACAATAAGATAGGACTCTCCAGAGATGAGACTCTGCTGACCTAACCCTTGAGAACTCAGGTGCACATCACTTCACAATAAGGCACCAGACTAGGATTTCAGTTTAGAGCATTCATCTATCTCAGATACATAGCATGCAATTTCTTCTCCTATGCATCCCAGGTTACTCAGAGATTGACAGCAGAATACAAATGAAGAAGGATCACAGTTCTAGATCTGAAAGGGACCTGAGAGATCATGAAATCCAACTCCCTTATTTTATGTATGAAGGAACTGAGGCCCGAAGTCACATTGCTGTCTGAACCCAGGTCTTTTTAATCCATAGGCAATGGATAGCTGTGATGCTAAATCTCATCATATTCCTTCTAATAGAAAGTAAGGAAGTAAAGCCATGACAAAATAAAAGCTAGATATAGCTTTCTATTACTATTATTATAATTACATACAGCCACCATACCACATTCTCATTTCTAAAATGGAGATAAGCATTTAATGTAAACCTTAATTTCCTTATCTATAAAATGAAAGAATTAGACTAGTTTTCCATAATACTCATTTATGCAGAGCTAAAGAAATCTCAATTTGATCTAGTCAACACTTCCCAAGTCCCTACCATTGTTCTAGCTGCTAGGAACACAAACACAGAATCAGATTAAAAGGTAATTTGAAAATATTTAACAAAGCAAATTTTAAAATACAACATAGATAATGTTAATTTGTGGTTTTCTAAGTTAATATGCAACCAGGGTTCCATTTCTATTTGAATTGGACTTTACTGCCTTAGCCCATATTTTCAAGTAGCTTATGCTTTAATGGGTGAACAAAATTAGCAGGTACCTTCTTCCCCCCCAAAAAAACCTGATACAAATGGGATAGTCTCAAAAATTATCCAGTCCATCAGTATGCAAGCAAAAGAGACCTATTCTATATTTAAAGAAAGCAGATTGCTATTTGGGAGTTTTCAAGAGTAATTTCCTACTTAAGCTACAGGGGAGGCAATATTAAAACTTCAGTGCATTACCATTAAATTTGGAAACTTGCCCTACTGGAAATACAAATCATTCTACCATTTTTTGACCTTAGAGAAGTGAACCCAATGAAATGGAGGGGAGACAACTTCAGAAGTTTTGCTAATTACTTTTAAAAAATTGTTCCCTGTTAGATTTTTACGTACTCTATAAGTTTAAAAATCCCTTCAGCAGGAGAGATATAGGAAAGGAATTCAACTTTATCAAATACCTATTTCAAATATCTTGAAAAAAGAAGGGATACAGCAAAAATTCCCTTTCTGGGGTTAGAAAAAAACCTTACAAAAGTTGGGGCAAAATGCTAGAAATGACTTTAGGATTACTCTGATGTCATTCAAGTGGCTATGTCACCATTTCATTCCCCAAATCACCTACATTGACAATACAATCTCCATGTTTTCACAGAGCTTTCCAAACCACCAAATCTTAATTTCTAGACTATAGGAAGTAGAAAAGAGGTAAGCCTTAGCCATATGGAAGCCAACACAATGAAACTTCTAGAACTCTTAGATTAGGAAGGTAGCAAGCTCTCCACTAGCTGATATGTGCAAGCCCCCAAGAGACAAGAATTAGGAAGAATGTATGTGGCTAAATACTTTAAAATTTCAAAGCTGGAAATGTCCTTAGAAATGGAGTCTAAACTCCTCACCAGCCAAAAGTTAAAATAATCCAAGCCATTGCTTCCTGAGCAACATTATACAAGACATTCATAGAATTTCCAGAATGGTGGCATTTTTAAATTCTGGATTGATATTTTAGGTATTTCAGATTATTTTTAGAAAAGATTTTCTTAAGCCTTTTATCAACTATCAGTTATTTAGAGAAAAGAAAAACTAACATTTCACAAGAAATATTGAGAACCTGGTGATTTGAAAAACAACAACTATTAGCAAACCAAACAAATCACTAAATAAAGACAATTACTGCTGTTAAGACATACTGTTCTGAGAATTATAAGAATAAACACAGGAATGCAAAAGCTGTTGTGGGCAAAGAATTATTCAAGTCTGCATTTGAGTAACTCTGCATTTTAATTTAACCCTTTGAAACATTAATCAAACCATGGCTAATTATAGGAATTAAGGAATTAAACGATGGAATCTTCTAAAAGATATTATTTAAAAGGCAGTTTATACAATTACTTGTATAGATGTTTGCTTTAAAGAGGAAAACATTTCTACTGTAATGAAAAGGGTCTTAGAAAATTAAATTAACAAGGGGGGACCAGGCTGATATGAAACTAAATTAGCATCAAATGCAAATTACAGGGTACTTAATGGTAGAAACAGGTGCAGAGAAGAACCCTAAATGAGATAAATGAATAAAACATCCCTCTCCACAAATGTGGAAGCTGACACAAAGTCAATGATATGAATAATTCAGTAGTCTCCACACTGCTGTTGAGGTCAGCTTGCCTTGACCTTTGAAACAGGAAGTAAAATTCAGTCCAAATTTGAGTGACTAGAAATATAACTGTTATTTGTTTTTAATAAATAAAAAGAAACCTTAAGATATGTATATACATATATGTATACACATATAATCAAGTAGAAATATAATTTGAATAAGTAAGTAAAAAGATTACATTAAAAATGGTTTATAAACCAAAAAATGATTGGATATAATATTGCCCAGCAATTGTTTCAACATGAAAACAAATGAAAAAGAAAAGATATGCACATATATATGGCATATGTATGAATGTGTGTGTATAAATATGTGCTTTTATTATTGCTTATCTTAATTTAATAGTAAGTAAAGTATTTGCAATAGTAAATTATGTTTTATAATATTTATTTTTTTTAAAAATGTTATACTTTATATGAATATATATTATATACATATTTATTAGTTATGAACATAACTAATTTTAATAAACATTGGTGTAAGAAACATGTTATCTTCCATGCTTTTACCAAAGTATTTTATAAATTATTTTATAAATTAATATTGGATTTCAACAATTAGTAAGTACAACCTAGATTTTAAAACCAAATCTTTGAAACAAATATTTACCATCTGTCATGGGTTCATGTGTCTTTGGAGCCTCTTTTTTTTGCTGAATAGTTTTTCTGTGATATAATACTCCCAAAGTATTTTATATATTTTCACATACTCAACTCCTGAATGAAGGTATGCTTCCCATTTCAAATTGAACTTGGAAATACTCAAAATTAACAAGAAAATCAGCAAATATATAGAGAGATGTGAACATAAATGTGTATATGCATGTATGTATATGTGTGTGTGCATAAATGGTATATCAACAGATAAAAGATGTTTGATAATAAAAATTATCTCTGACTTCTCACTGATTCTATGAATCTGACTAGCATCTTGGTTATAGGTATATAGATAGATACCTTTAAGCCACCTAATATGCATGTCAATGAAACATTATGCTGAATCGTGGGTTTAATTTTATTTTCTGAATTTGGAGTATGCAAGTCAATAAAATGTCATACTGAGAGGGAAATGTGTACTTGCTTTATTACAGCTACCTCCTAAAGCTAGAGCTTAGTCACATAGCAAAACTAAAGATGCAATTTCTGTTACATCCACAAAATCACCCCTAGCTCAGCATATAATAAAGGGTGATAGACCAAACACTGCTGATTTGGGGTTTGACTTAATGACTAACCTAGGCTAAGGCTTTGTGTATAAAAGTGGCTCCCCATTAAATGACAGCTTTGAGAAGCCAGCTGGTTCTCATTTTGAAACAACCGGTTTCTCTATCCCCAAGTGCTAAAGAAAATAATCCTAGCAATCCATGACTACACACTTTCGCAGGGGCAGCAATGAGAATGTGATTGCTGAGATAATTAAAGTCATTCCCAAAACTTCCAAAGAAAGAGAAATTGGGAGGGGGGAAATAGACAAGGATAGTGTTTAAATTAAACTATAACAAATCCGTTTGAGTTGGAGAAAGAAGAGGAGCAACTTCCTGGCCACAAAATTAAGTTTAATTTAGTCTTTCCTTCTCCAAGAAGAGAAACATTCCTTGTTTTCCAAAATGGCAAACGGAGGTCAGAAATAAAATTACTGAGAGGTAAACAACTTAGTAGCATCTGGATGTTGATAAATAATAATTGGAGGAGCTACTTGTCTCTAATGATACACTAGACCAAGACATAAAAAAATAAGCATCAATCACCAATAAAATAGTCTCCTTGTCTTTGAATTCTTAAACGAATTTTTTCCCAGCAGATCTAGCATACTAAATTTACTTTAACATCAAAAAACAAACAAACTGAAGAACATGTCAAATGACTCATATACTTAAATGCTTTAGTCTTAGAGGAAGGAAAAAAAGGCTTTAAAATGCTATGCTGTTTATTATACAAGAAAAATCCATGCTTCAAATAGCCCTAATAACATTCTGTTCAACTAAGTTCCATGCTGGCTTACAGATTTTATGTGCTATGTGGAAAGAACTACAAGATGTGAAATCTCTCAGTCTGTGCTATCTGCATTTAACAGGAAGAAGAGATCAGCTCAATGAGGACTATTCAGTGCCTCTCAATTAACCTGATTAGTTCAGCGCAGACTCTCATGAATGACACCTTATCTTAGAAACGAAGGAAGAACTTCCTTCCTCATGCAGATACAGGAGTCCCCTAAAGCCAGAAGATGTAGCCTATCAAATATTAGCTCCCCTCTGTTTCTCCTCCTTTTCCAAGCAAGCAGGTCACTGAGACCAGAAGAGGCAGCGCCTGATTGGATTTTGTGTCCTAGGGACATGCTAGTGAGGATCTCATCTGCCCAGGTGGCCCAAGAAAAAGCTGGGAAAAGGGATGCCCCGTAGGCAACTTCAAGCCCCTTCTTTCAGAGTCAACCAGGCACATGATGGGATTTCTGGGAGGAGGTGGCAATTAATTAACCCTTCAATCACCAAAGCTGTACATCAATATAATACCTGCTTGGGAGAGGTAAAAATACTGAGTTCTTTAGGCGCTTGCATATTGGGTAAAACAAAAGCTTGCTTTGATATACTCGAGTCTGAAAGTTGTTTCACATTTGACAGAATAATGGGAGATAACCGTGTTGCCATGGCAAAACCAAGGCATTCCCAAAATTCTCCTATATCTTCAGAAGTGCAATAGATGAGGGTATTTTTTAAGTCGTATCACTGTGGGTAATAGCAATATTAGTTAATAATAGAACCTGTGCTTGAAAGTGTAGATGAGAATGTCAACAAGAAAGATTTTCACTTACATGTCTGCACCATGATTTACTTGGTCAATTAACTAGCTAAGCAATGAGAAGATTTGCACTATAATCATATAGGGATTGCCATTTTAAAGTATAATAAATTTTCAATGCTTTACCATTTCCTATAAAACAGTCTCTATTTTTCAAAGAATGTTGTCTTTTCACATTTATTTACTAGATGGTTGTGATAAAACCATCTCAATACCCAAAAATACATAATTAATAAAATTGCAGCAAACTTCCTAGATTGAGTCCCTACCCATAATAAGAAATTTCTTTCCTCAGTTTACTTAGCAATGTGGTAGACTAAAATAAATAGAATTTTCAAGCTAGAAATGACCTTAGTAACAATTCACTCAATAGATGAGAAAACTAAGGCCCAAAGAATATTTATAGCTTTCATTTATAAAAATGCTTTAAAATTTGAAAAGCATTTTCCCCATATTGATTAAATATTTTATACATCCCAGTGCCCTATACACACAGCAGACACTTGCTATTAAATGATAACAAATTCAATTCTGAACATATTTGTTAAGTTCCTACTATGTGCTAAAAACAAAAAAGCTGGGAACAAAATGGGGGGAAAAGTCCCAATTACAACAAGCTTATATTTTACTAGAGAAACACATTATGAGCAGCATAATAGCAAGTAGAAAAAGAAAGCTAAAAGAGAGATCACACAAAGTGTTACAGGACTTTGTGAGGAGGGAGAGAAAATTAGCAGCTGAAAGATTCAGGGAAGGCTTCATGAAAGAGACAGAACTTAAGTTGAACCTTAAAAAAAGATAAAAACTGAAAAATCAAAGATGGAATGTATTCCAAACATGTAGGTCAGCTTTTGAAAATGTACAGAGATTGGAAATGTCATGACCAGTTCAGAGTAGGTGCAGTAGCATATCCACTTTGGCTGGAATGGAGAACAGGTGAATGGGAAAGCAAGTGAAATAAGGCTGGAAAGAGAGGTTTTAACCAGAATGCAGAAGACCTAAAAAGCAGGTTTAGAAATTTGCATTTTATCCTAGAAGTAACAGAAAGCCATTCAAGATCTTTGAGAAGAAGAGTAACATAATCACACATACCTGCACTTCATCAGATTTTTCTGGCAGTAATGTGAAGAATGAGTTGCCATTCTGGGACTGGTGGCAGGGACACCTGAACTAAGGTGATGGTCATGAGTAAGAAGAAGGGTATAAATGTGAAAAATAGAGAGAGAATTAACACAACTGACAGTGCAGAGGAAATGAGTTATCAAAGACACTTCTGGGGTTTTAAGTAATTGGTAATGTACTCCTAGTATATCTGGGTAATTAGAAGTACAGAATAAAGCATTTATATATGCTAGATGATTGACTGACTGAGAGGGTGAAAGAGCCAACAAAAGCAGTAAGCAAGTTTGGAGGAAGGACATTTTTATGGGAAGATGAGTTCATTTTTGGGCATGTTGAGTTTGAGGTTTGAGCTGGCATGACATTCAGTAGGAGATTTACATGGCAAGCAGTTAGAGGTGTAGAATTAAGTTCTAAGAAAGAAATGGGACTGAATATTGAGATTTAAGGGTCACTGCATGGAGATTTGAGCAAATTAGATCAAGGGAAAATATCGAGAGAAAGGAAAAGGACTCAAGATGTCCACCTCAATGAATAAGCAGACAGGGGAGCTAGATGTTAATCCAGCAAAAGAAAAGGAGGAGCAGGCAGAGAAAACAATGTCATACACACACACACACCACCACCACCACCACCACCACCACCACCAACAACAACAACAACAACAAAAGAAGAGAAAATGTCCACCAGAAAACGATGTTGAAACTTGTAGAAAAGTCAAGATGAAGACTCAGAAAAGACCATCAGATTTATCCATTAAGACAGGATTCGAACAAGTATTTTCATTAAAGTGATGGTATAAGGAGTCAAACCTCAAAGAATTGAAGGCTGAGTGGGTGGTAAGGAAGTGGAAGCAGCAAATGTAAACAATTCTTTATAGAAGCTTAGCAGTGAAAGGGGAGTTGAAAGAATGAACAATCACTTCAGACTACAAGCATAGTGAAATGAAGGCTGTTCAAGGATGGGAGAAATCTAAGAATGTTTGTTGGTGAAAGAAGAAGGGAATAGAATTAGAAGCTATTGAAGAAGAAATGAAGGACAGAAATGAGTGAAAAGAGAGAATAAGTATGATCGAGGCTGAAAACTTCTATAGAAAGAATAGGAAAGCAAAATCAGGCAAACAGAGTAATGAGGATAAAGTCAAGGGCAGTGGTAGAGGGACAGATGAGTCTTGTAGCATAGCTG
>JAJPUD010022479.1:0-12565 GCA_023553655.1 Myrmecobius fasciatus | reverse complement strand
CACACACACACACACACACACACACACACAGACACACAAAGACACGATTCCCTCCTTCCTCTTATCCGAAATGATACTTCTCTCTTTGGTTTCGTAATTTTAATCATAATTTATTCTATATTTTAGTTATTTGTATTTGTGGCATATCTTCATTTAAGGTGTAAGCTCCATGAAAAATTTAGATCATTGCTTATTTTTGTATTTCTCTAAGAACAAGGAGAATGCTATGTACATAGTTGTTTCATATTGACACATGGCTGATGAGGCGAATGATATTTTAATAGGAAGAAATGAAAAAATATTATACCACTTTGAAAGGGTATTCTACCTTGATTACATTACCTTTAGACACTCTTTTAGGACAACAACATAATGTCTTTCTGCATCCATTTCTTGGTGATGATTTAATAATACGGCACATTTCAGATGCAATACTTTGAGCCTGAAAATGAAAAAAAAACAAACATATATATCATTTACCTCAAAGTGGGAAAAAAAACTACTCATGGTTTACCTGAATGCCTTATTTCTTTTAAATTGCTTAAGTTCAGCTGCAAAATATTCTTCCCAAGTCACAGTTTACATATGAAGAAATTAGAGAAAATGAATGTTTTAATGTGGTTACAACATAAATGTCTCCTTAGAATCAAATGCTAGACAATTTTGATGTCCATTCTCTGTTCATTTCATCAGACAATTAAGTTATGTGTCCCAGAGAATCTCTACTTTTAGAGTCAGTAACTCTTTGGGCCTAAGAGGCCAAAGTTCTAATGTGACTGTGTATGTATGTGTCAGCGATGGGAATGGTGAGAGAAAAGCGTAATAGTATTCATAAAGAAGAGCTGCCTTCTATAGTTTTTAAAGTTCACATAAGAGGATGCATGAATTATATAATTTTAACATGCAACTTCATGAAGCAAAGAAGCACAAATATTATCATTTAAGAATCTGCAAAGAAGAAAACTGAGGCTCTGAAGAATTCAGTGTGACACAGGATTCAAACCCATGATTTTCCTGACTAAATCTAACCTTCTTTATACTCCATTCAGGTGCCATTAGGGAAGGTCTCTTTTGGCCAGAATGAAGTCTCAAACATAGTTTATCAAATGGAAATCTAATTGTCTTAAAAGCTGCTTTCAAAATATAAGTGTGCATTCATTATTCCTATATTAGTCTAAAGTGTCAGACTGCTTTACTAAAAATGACATCACTAATAGAAGGAATGATAGTTCTGTTCAGAAGTCATACTACTTCTTAGTAGTAGTATGACATTAGATGACATTAAATGACAATATGGGAGATTATTAAAAAAAAAGAAGAATTCTAGATAGCCAAGGATCATCGTAGGAACACTGATTGCTACTAAATAGTAGAAAAGTGTAGAAAAGGATATGGATGATTCTTATCACACATTTTGCCTACTTTAAAGCAAGACCTCTAGTAGTAAAAACACAAGTGTAACCAAGTAATCATTTTCAAAGTTGTTTTTTAAAAATTTTACTGCATTATACCAGTGATTTACAAAGTTGGGGGCCATGGTCTGGTTCCAAGGGATGTGACATTAAATAATTAAAAGGTGGGATGACAAGCCATATAACCCTTTCCTACAATGGTTAATCATGGAGTTTCTGCAACAAACAATACCTAGCTGGGGCAGCTAGGTGTTGCAGTGGATAGAGCACCAGCCCTGAAGTCAGGAGGACCCTAGTTCAAATTTGGCCTCAGACACTTAAAACTTCCTAGCTGTGTGACCCTGGGCAAGTCACTTAACCCTAATTGCCTCGGCAAAAAATCAAAACAAAATAAAAAACAATACCAATCCTTATCCTTCAATACTTCACTTTGCCCTTTACTATACATGCTCCCAAGCTCGCTCTTTCTTTGCCAGGTGTCTCCTTCTTAGGATCATCATATCCTAATCACTGTCTGGATACCCACAGCAGCAGCTGCACAGATATCCTTGGGAAAATCCCTTATGCTATGAACCTATCCCCACCCTGTCACCTTGATCAGCAATGTAACAAGTGCAGAAAGCACTTCTGAGAGAGTAATTAATTGAGTAAATCTCAACTCTCAAAACCCTTTTTGTCTTGGGGGAGACAGAGTCAGTATCACAAGATCTATAATTCTGGATGGCTTGGGATTTATATCTCAGATATCATTATATTAACATAACTCACTGTTCTTCAAAACTTCCCTATTTCTGTCGAAGGTAATTCCATCCTTCTAGCTGCCTAGGTTCCCAACCTCAGCATCATCTCTAATTCCTCATTCTCACTTACCACATAAATCAAATTAGTGTCCAAATCTTAAATCAAATCAGGATTCAAATCTGGTTGTATTGCCATAAATTTTTTTGATATTTACCCTGTTTCTCTATTCCCAAACCATTAACCTAGTTTGAGTTTTCTTCATTTCTTAATTGAATTATGGCAAGAGCCCCCCTGTACTGCTTTGGCTCAAATGTTTTTCTAACCTAATCCACACTGAACAAAGCTGCCAAAGTAATTTTATTTAATTTTTTAACATACAAAAATAAATTTTCTTTTTCTCCCACCTCCCCCCCCTGCTCACAAACTATGTATTTAAGCAAGATAAACTTTCAAATTGGCCATGTCCCAAAATTTAGGTCTTTGCATCCTAAGTACCTCACTTCTCTGTCAGAGGTGGGTAACATACTCCAACACTGGTCCTCAGGAATTGTGATTGCTTATTATATTATCAAACTTTTCTTTATGACATTGTATATACATATATATACATATACACTATATATAAAATACATGTATTATATATATATTATTAAAGCATATATATGTATACAAAATATAAATAAAAAATATAATTATTGTTTTACCTCACTTCACTCTATCCATTTTTCTATGAATTGGTCCTCTTCATCATTTCTTAAAACACTGTAGTATTCTATATGTTTTTTTTTAATTTCATTTTATTTGCAAAACATATGTATGGGTAATTCTTCAACATTAACCCTTACATAGCTTTCTGTTACAGATTTTCCCCCCCAACTCCTCACCCCTCCCCTAGAAGGCAGGAAATCCACTACATGTTAATTATGTTAAAATACTTGGCAAATCAAATATATGTGTACATATTTCCAAACTTATCATTGTTGTGCAAGAAAAATCATATCTACACAAAAGACATTATGATATGTTTCTTATGCTTTGTCCATTCTTTAGATAGGCAATGTCACCCTCACTCCTTAGTAAATACAGAAGAAAAAATTTTCCCCACCAAAGTTATTGCACCAATTTCATTTTTGATGCCTAAATAGTCACCACGTTTCTTAGACCTTCATTATGTTTCATACCTAGACTACCTTATATGTCTCCTGACTACTAATTTTCCTTACTCTTCATTTTAACATTCAATATTCCTAAATCATAGATTTGACATCACTCTCTTGTTGAAAAGCTTTATGGAGCTCCCTTTAAGATGAAATAAAAACACTCCGACATTAAAACCTTTCATAATCTGGTTCCAAATGACTTTTGTATAGTTATTTCATACCACTCTACCTCGTGAACTGTAATTACTCTAATAAACTAGATGATTAATTACTCTTCAATTACCACAGTTCCTTAACTGCTCCACAGGCCATCTCCTGTGCTTGGGTACACTGCTGCTTCATCTCAACTTCTCAGAATCTTTATCTTCTTTCAAGACTCAATCCATGTATCACCTCCTTCTTTAAAGTCTTTTTTTTCAACTACCTTGTTGTTAATTAATATATTTCAGGATATAAGTTTCCACAAGATAGGAAATCTTTGGTTTTGGCCTTTGTACCCTCAGTGACATCACAGCCTCATTAAGTTTTTTTCTTTTTTTAAATCACATCACTTTTCTGAATAAGAATTAGAATAAGGGATATAAGACACTGAAAAATGTATAACTAGAGAAGGACATCTGAAGGTCACAAGTTGAAAGTGAGGAATGAAACATGGACATCCTGAATGTTTCACTTGACTCAACATGCATAGAATGCAAAACAAAAGCCTAAAGAAAGGACTTCGATCTCTAGGGTTCAAAATCTGTAATAGGAGAACATGGCCAAAAACTGTTCACGATGAAAGGATAAGTTAGAAGCTGAACTGATAGAGGGATACTGATGACATCACGAAGCCACTACCGTAATAAAATTCTGAATTATGTAGCACAGTGCCTTCCACATAGAAGTACTTTACATATGAAAAATTAGTGAAATGCAGGAATAAAAGGAAGAAATTGATTAGAATTCTTTCCTGGGTCATAACTGATAGCTCATTTCACTGGCTCATATTTTCTCATCAAAAATAAACTACTGATGAGCTCTTCTATTTTTTTCCTGAAAAGTACTAATTACATTTCGCAGCTCATAAACAGCTTGATAAGTTAATGGTAAAATGAGAGATCAAAGCTTGAAAGATCCTTATAAATCATATGGCCCCTCTCACTTATTTCAGTGAATGAGAAACAGAACCCATAAATGAAGTGGCTTGTCTATTCCTCTTAGCCTAACCAAATATGAAATCTTCTAAGACTTGGCTCAAGTCTCCTGTCCTTGAAGCTTTTCCTGGCCCCATTGGTCTTTTCCTCCCCTGAGCTACTCATTTCCTCAGAATCATTACCTCATATGGTGGTTGAGTGAATAAAGGAATGATTACATATTGGATAGTTACTAATATATTTAAAGTCATATAAAGCCTGGGTTGAGAAAAAGATAAAAAAAAATTACCTCCCAAGAATCTTTTTCTTCTTCTAAACTTGACGCAAGAACAATTTCATCTGAATATAAATAATTACTTGTATTTGGATTTAATTCTCCTTCTGAAGATATTTTTTGTACTGGGGACAAGTTAATCTATATTTCATTGAAAAGTAATACCAAAAAAGCAGTTAACTTGAATTATAAACATGATTTTAAGTAATTTCTTTATTATATTTCTAACATGTTTCTTTTATACATTATGATACTTCATCTACCTAGTGACCATATCAATTTATAAGGTTCCAAATAACCAGTAAGTAAAATTCCAAAAAAACCAGTTAGCAGACATTAGAATTATGAAATACAAGACACAAATTAGATGAGCTAAAGTTAATATATTTCCAACATTACCCTAATTCAGGCCATAATCACAAAACTCTTATATTATTGCAATAACCTCCTTTTCCCCTTTTTTCAAACTTTTCTCTTCCTCTATCATGATTATGTCACTCCTCTTCCTTGCCAATACACTCCAGTGTCTCCTAATTGCCTCCAGGATAATATATTAACTTCTGTCTTTAGAAAAGCTCTTCACAGCCCACTTTTCCAGGATTGTTATATGTAACTTCCCTTCAAGGTTCTACTTTCCAGACAACTTGGTCTATTTCTTGGAAATGACATTTCATCTTCTGACTTATAGAATTCCAGCTCAGTTTAAATATGACCTTCTTTCTGAATGTGCTCACTTATAATACCTGTATCCTCTTAAAATTATTTTGTATTTACTCATGTGGGTACATGCTATTTCTACTGACAGAATATAAGTGGTTGGAAGGCAAGAACTATTTATGTAAAAATACAGTTTTAAAATTTGTATTCCTAGTCCCTAGAAGAATGCTGGGCATGAAACAGACAAGTAACTGACAGACTGCTTTCATCATAAGAAAACACTCCAAGTCTATCAATTATTACTTGATATGTAATTATTTGGTTTCCAAAGCCAAAATATATTAGAAGCAGAAAACTGGAGGGATACTCAGGCTTACATAATAAGGTCCTAAAGACAAAAAATATTAACAAGAGCAAAAAGTGACAACCAGGAAACAAAAGGAGGGGAAAACAACTACACAATTTAAAGATGACAATAACCTTAAGTTTTGAGGACATCATTGTAATGTCATAGTATAGTACAAGAATAAATGAAGCACTTAAAAGTGACATAATGAATATATTTAAGGAAGATGTCCATCAAAAATGGTAAAAAAAACAAAAAACAAAATTTATCATTTCAAAGAAAAATCTTTGGCCATTTGGAAAACTTTTCTATCCAAAATAATATATCCCTTGAGAGTTCCAGATAGTTGGTTTTACTGCAACGTGTTCCATTTAATTACATGCCTTTTCCCATCTAGTTTCTCTTAAGTGTTTTAGTTTGTTAAATATGCTTAACTTGGCTAAAATGTCACATCTTCTTTTGAAATTTTTAATTGAGAATTTGGCTTAATGCATATCAAGAATAAGCTGAAGTGGATCTAGAAAAATATGGAAAGATTTGGATATATGAAGATCTTATCTGCCTTCAGAGAAACATCGAGGACAAATGCGCATAGTACAGTCTTACATAGAATATATATGTATGCATAAATGGATCATTATAGATATATATGTACATGTTTATATATGTATATATGGTTGTATATATTTTGTATATATGTATGCATGTGTATCTTTACTTAATTGTAGCATTCTTGGGGGGAGGGGAAAAGGAAGAGAGAAAAAAGAATAAAGTAGAAAGTGCAGAACAGAAAACAAAAGAAAACCTATAAGGAAACAAAAGATGGATAATTTTGAACACGATGTATAGTATTTATTCTATAGACTTTCTTAAAATGGAAATTTATAACCTTATATTTTGAATTTTCTTATGTTCTGCTGCGGATGTGGCAATTTTTTCTTTTCCTATTTTGTTTTTAAGTTTAAAATAAATAAATTTTTTAAAATTTTTTTTTAAAAGGTAAATGGTTCCTGAAATAGTATAGTACTTGCCAGAGCATACTATGCAGGATATAATCCAGAGCTAATGAGCAAAAGAGACATTGGGTTGCCCCGACATGTGTGCTAACAAATACAAATTTACTGAGTGTCAAAACCTGGTCCAAACTCCTAAATTGTAGGCTGAAGGCACAGGACTTTATAATATACTCAAGACACTTTCACTGATCCATAGGTTGTCTAGGAAAACTTCCAATTTGAAATCCACCAAACCAGGGCAGATTGCCTTCTGGCCAACCCATACACCTGCTTAACCAAGAACATTCCCATATATGTTGAATTAAATTGGAATATGAATGTATTTTTCAATCATTTCTAACCTAATATGCCTTCTTCAACTTAATAGTCATTAGCATTTTTCAGTGTGAAATTCTAGTGTCAACTAGATATTTATAGTGTTGGAAGAGAGTGTCAATTAGATCTTGGAATTGGTCAAATCTTCTGAGTTTTGTAAAGATGGTATTTTCTCACTGGTCCAGGGGAACCTTAAAGGACATGTAACATATCTCACTGTGGCAACAAGAGCTAGTATATTAAGTGCCAGACCATCAAAACATCTAGGTGCAATGCATATACCTTATATGTACAGTTATCTGTATGTTATCTCTTTCATTAGAATATGACTTCCATGAGAGCAGGGTCTCTGTTTTTAATCTTTCTTTACATGTCAAATACTTAGACAGTGCCTGGCAACATATAGTATTTAATAAATGTTCACTGGGTGACTGATTTTTACGTTTTGAGGATGAATAAAGAGTTGTTGGAACATTTTAACTTATGCTGTAAAATTCAATTTGATTCATTTGCTCCAACAAACACTATATCTAGTAATTAAATGTTATTTATCCAATTATATTTACCTGTCATTGAAAGCATGATTAAAAACATACCAATCAAAAGAGCAAACCACTTTCTAATAGAAGATGAACTTTGAAATCACTACAAGGGAACTAGAAGCACCCTACTTTTTTTTCTTTACTCAAAGTGTCTATAGCTTATCATTTGAACATAATATGAATGTCATTCTCAAGCTAAGAAGGAAACATTTAAATAATCTAATTTGAAAATGCTTCGGGTTAGAAATATATTTGCAAAATATGGTAACATTTAAAAATTATTATGGCATGGATACATCTTAAACTTACCTCAAAACTGACTATATCTGGTGATGGAGAGCTCGTCAGAAATCCTCTATTTTTCTTGCCAACAGGGACACAGAAGTTTGTTTGCTATAAGTAAACAAAAAAATAAAAAAAGAAAACACACCAACACATGCATAGATAAATAGACATATAGATAGATAGATATATAACTATATTGTGTGTAAATATATTTTTAAAAAACCACCCTAAGGCTTCTCTTCTTTTTTTTTTTCATTTTATTAAAGCTTTTTATTTGCAAAACATATATATGGGTAATTTTTCAACAGTGACCCTTGCAAAGCTTTCTGTTACAAATTTTCCCCCCCCAACCCCCACCCCTCCCCTAGATGGCAGGAAGTCTACTACATGTTAATTATGTTAAAATACTTGACAAATTGAATATGTGTATACATATTTTTACAATTATTTTGCTGTGCAAGAAAAATCAGATCTACAAGAAAAAAAATCTGAGAAGGGAAACACAATGCAAGCAATCAAAAGAGAGAATGAAAATGTTATGTTGTGGTCCACATTCATATCCCTCTTCTCTGGGTATATATGGCTTTCTTCATCACTCAACAATTGGAACTGGTTTGAAACATTTCATTGTTGAAGAGAGCTAACGCTTCTCTTCTGATTGATGAGGAGATCTTCATGTGACCCAGAGTCCATACTTGTTTCATTCCCAGCTCATTTTCTCTCTGGGTTCTACCTCCTCAGCAACCTCATCTACCTCGGGAGGACCCTATCCCCACCCCCTACCCCCCCCCACAAACACACTTTAAATTTGTATTCCCAGGGCTTACCCTAGTGCCTGACATTTAGTACAGGTTTAATAAATTCTCCCTGCTCTGCTCCCTCCCCTTCTCTTTTCCCCCTTTTGTCTCCATAACTGAATTTCAGAGAAAAAATATTTTAACACCAACAACAAAAACAAATATCTTAGTTTATAAGAAAAGAGCAAAACACATATAAGACTCTCTGACCCTAAACTAAATTTTAGGCCAGTTACTTAAGTTGATGAAGTAACTTATTTTTGCTATGAGTTGTCAGACTTATTACCCTGAAGAGAATAATACAGCACAGCAGATACATGACAATGTGGTTGAAATTCCTTATTAGTTTGAGAGGAAAAGTGATAAGTTTTTGATTATTAGATAATAGAATTTTGGCAATTTCTGTTCAAGTACTTTGTTCTGTTATACTCTAATAGTTTGTTGATTTTTATTGCTGCTACTTTTCTAAGCAAACAGTTCAGAAATCATTTCCTAACTGATGAGGTCCTAGGTCTCAATAATTTGAAATCTGTAATTGAATGAGGCTAAAATGTTTTTCTTTGAATAAATTTATTTTGTGATATTTTAAAATTTAAAAAGTGAGGAGAGGATTCTGGGAAATTTCAAGCTCTCAAGATTCCCCCCCAACAAACAGAACAAATTTGCACCTCAGAGTGAACACAGCCTGGTGAAAAATAAAGATAACTTGGGACGGAACAGGAGTCTTCCTTGGTTAATTCATGAAGATCAAGGAAAGATCCCAGGAGAGGAATTAACTAGTATGAAGTGTAAACACCTGCAGGTTAGCTCCAAAGAAAGAGCAAGTGGGGAATCTTCGGGCTGGCTGGGTTTGGTGAAGCACAGAAACCTCCTGGATAATATGGGGGGAACAAGAATCTGGCAACAGAGAGACAATCTCTAATGATTAGGAACACCAGACCCAGCTGTGCTGCAGAGAGCCAGCCACAGGTAAGAAGGAACGAGTGTACTTGGTAAGTGCAAAAGCAGTGGGGCAGGGACAATATGAATACTTACAGGAGGGTAGAGCTTTTGGTTTGGGATTCAGGTCAGAGGGAAGAGCTGAAGTGAAATCTAGAAGTATCATTTCCCCAAGATTAGAAATGTTTACACTAATAGTTTTTATTTTTTTACAAAAGTGAACAAAGAAAGAACCCATACTTACTATGGCAATAGGAAAGACTTCAGAGAAAGATAGTGAAGTAATTCTCTTCTACACCAAAAATGATGTCAAATGACTGCCCTTCCAGAAAGAATTAAAAAAAAAACTCAGAAAAGAATTTAGAAATCAAATGAAAGAGATTGAGAAAATAAAAAATAAAAACCATCCAAGAAAAACTAGATTATTTTTTAAAATATTAACCAACTATAAGAGGAGATAGGATCTTAGAGAAAAAAAATGATTCTTTGAAAATTAGAATTGGGTAAGAGAAAGCCTTTAAGTCCACACAAAAGAGACCAAGAAATAAAAACAAAATATAAAATGAAAGATGTAACAGAATATGAAACATAAGAAAAACAACAAATGGGATGAACAGATCAAGAAGAAAAATAAAATAAAATAATTGGACTACCTAAAAGCTGCGATCAAAAAAAAAGAACCTTGACACAATAAAGCAAGAAAAAAAATCAATGAAAATTAACCTGGAATGAAAGAAAATGAGGGGAAAGTAGAAACAGAAAAAATCCACTGGTCACCAGAGATCCTTTGTAGAAAATACATAGGAATATTATTGCTAAATTCTGAAACCCCCAGATCAAAGAGAAAATTTTGCAAAAAACAACACCAACAACAAAAATCAATTCAAATATGCTGGAGCTACAATTAGAATTGTACAGGACTTAGCAGCAGCTACAATCCAAGACCACAGGTCCTGGAATATATATACCAGCAATCAAAAGAAGGAAGCTTGTGGCCAGGAATATCACATCCTGTGATTCATAATTATTCATAATATTGAATTTAAAAAATAGACTTCTGGTTTTTCATGAGTTTATCTCAACCAACCCAAACTTAATAAAAAATTAACATATAAGAGTCAATATCAAAGATTAATTTCAAGGAACTCATAGATAAATTGTTTTATGTGTTGTACATGGAATTGCATACCTTATATTTAAGACTGACATCAGTAACTGACTAGTTCAAAAGAAAGATATGAGTTGAGAGGCAGAGGGAAGAGATGAGTTTGATCTAATTTGAATAAAACAATATTGTTTAGGAAAAGGTAAAAATAGTATTTATATTTATACAAATGAGGTGCAGACATGTTTAACCTATATTGTATTACTTGTTGTCTAAGGGCTGGGAGGAAGGACAGGAGAAAATCTGGAATACAAGGTTTTTCAAGGGGGAATATTGAAAACTATCTTTGCATGTATTTTGAACAGATTAAATGAGCAGTACCCTCCAAAACCTATTGAAAAATTAAGGAGGGAGGAAATCAGATAAGGTAGGATATAGAAGGATGCATAGATTTATGGCAGTGGAAAAAGATGTATAGATTAATGGGCAAGGTATAAAGAATAAAGTGAGATATAGAAGGGTGTGTAGACTAACAGTAGTGGGACAAAGTGTTTAATGGCAATGGAATAAAAAAGGAAGGAAAAGGTGGAGGGAGAAGATAAGGAATTTGTGGGTGGGGGAGGTAAAATAATAGCAAGGCAACTAAGGAGGAGAATTAAAATAGAAGAGTTATCATGGATAGAATATAAGAGATATACAGAAATACTATAACATGGATCAGGAGTAGAATTTATTAGGAAAAAAAGCAGGGATGGTAATCATTGAACTTAGACAAAGTCAAACTTAGATTCAATCGAGATAACTCTCTTATGTCAGCCATATTAATATTATTTTAGATGCATGTTTACAAATGAATAAATTAATATGTATGTATATATATATATATGATGTATTTCTGAATATATATAAGGATATGTATACATGTAGGTATATGTATGTGTGTATATAGATATATGTATATGCGAGGGGGTGTCTCTGTCTATGTGTGTCTGCTTAACTGTAGTCTGCTTGGGAGAAGTGGGGGGGGGGGATGAAAGGGGGAAAGAATAAAGTAAAAAGCAAAGACAAAAGAATAACCTAGAAAGAGTCAAAGAAAAGATGACTACTCTTGAATATAATTTCTTCTATTATTATATATGCTTTCTTGAAATGAAAATTTATTGTTATACATTTTGAATCTTCCTTGATATTCTACTGGGCACTTGGCAATGTTTTGGGTTTTTTTATTTTCCCTTTCTTTCTCTTTTCTCTTTTTTATTTTTTGTATTTAGCTGAATAAATAAAAAGTTTTAATAAGTATAAAAAGTAAAAGAAAAAAACATCTTTAATATCATCCAATAATGCAAATTAGGGAAACATCATGAGGTAGATGAATATATCTACTGGCAAAGTGTTTCATTTGTGTGGCAAAGAATAAGTAAAATGATTAAGACAGTACTGTCATTTTCATTATTTCAATATTTCTCTATTATTTAGAGCTATTTTTATTTCTGTAAAGAATATTTGGTAATTGTATTCACATAGTTTTGAATAGAACAGAATTTCTCATCTCTTTCTGCTGGTTTTTATTGGTAATATGTAGAAATGCTGATGATCTGTGTATATTTATTTTGTATTTTAAAACTTTATGGAAATTAGGAATTGATTCATTTATTTTTAATTGATTCCTTGGAGTGCTCCAAATGGTCAAAATATTATCTGCAAAAAGCAATATGTTATAGTTTCCTCATTGTTTTTCATTTGATTTCAGTGATAAGATATCCTTGTTTTGACCTTGGTCTTTTTTAGAAATAATGCTTTTTATTTAAAGGAATATAATGTCAAGAATTTCAAGAGAAAT
>JAJPUD010022478.1:8946-21354 GCA_023553655.1 Myrmecobius fasciatus | reverse complement strand
TATTGCTTCATCATCTATGGTACCCTTTAGGAAGATATAATTTCATTCTTTGTCTCTTTTAATTAAGTCTATCTTTGCTTTTACTTGGTCTAAGATCAGGATTGCTACCCCTGCTTTTTTTTGTTCACCTGAAGCATAATAGATTCTGCTCCAGCCTTTTACCTTCACCCTGTATGTATCTCTATGTTTTAGATGTGTTTCTTGTATACAACATATTGTTGGATTCTGGTTTTTAATCCAGTCTGCTATCTGCTTCTGCTTTAAGGGAGAGTTCATTCCATTCACATTCACAGTTAAAATAACTAATTCTGTATTTCCTGCCATCTTATTTACCCTAGCTTATGCTTTTCTCTTTCTTATCCCCTTTCCCTCCTCCCTACTATTTTGCTTTTGAAAACCACTTCCCTCAAACAATCCTTCCCCTTTAGAGCCCCACCCACCCCCTTTTTCCCCCCTTTCCCTCCAGTTTCCTTATAAGTACGTCTATTATTCCCTCTGAGCCAAATCTGATGAGATGGAGATTAACCCAATTCTCATTCCCCTCCCTTTTCTCCCCTCAATCATTATAGGTTTTCTTTGCCTCTACATGAGATGTAATTTCCCTTATTTTACCTCCTTTTCCTCTTCTTCCAGTGTTATCCCTTTTCTACCTCTAATTTCTTTTACAGTTTATCATATCATAAGATTCATAAAATCACAATAAACATATAATAATAATCATAAAATCACAGTAATCATATGATAATAATCATAAAATCACAGTAATCATATCATAATCATAATGTAATAATCAATTCATAAAATCAACCCTCATTCTATAAGTATCTATAACATAAATATAGTTCTCAAGAGTTATTTTTTCTTGTTACCTTTTTATGTTTGTCTTGTGTTCTGTGTTTGTAGATCAAATTTTTTGTTCAGTTCTGGTCTTTTCAGTAGAAATAGGTGAAATTCTCCTATATCATTGAAAGACCATCTTCTTCCCTGGAAGATAATGCTCATTCTAGCTGGGTAACTTATTCTTGGCTGTAATCCAAGTTCCTTTGCCCTTCGGAATATCTGATTCCAGGCCCTTCGATCCTTCAAAGTAGAAGCTGCTAGGTCCTGTGTGATCCTAATTGCAGCTCCCCGATATTTAAATTGTTTCTTTCTGGCTTCTTGTAATATCTTTTCCTTGGTATGATAGTTCTGGAATTTAGCCACGATATTTCTGGGGGACTTAATTTTTGGGTTTCTTTCAGGAGGTGATCGGTGGATTGTTTCAAGGAGTATTTTGCCTTCTGGGTGTAAAATATCAGGGCAGTTTTCTTTTATGATTTCCTGGAATATAGTGTCCAGGTTCTTTTTTTCATCATGGCTTTCAGGAAGCCCTATAATCCTTAGATTGTCTCTCCTAGATCTATTTTCCAGGTCAGTTGTTTTTCCTAGGAGATATTTCATGTTTTTCTCTATCTTTTCATTTTTTTGTTTTTGTTCAACTGATTCTTGAAGTCTTGATGAGTCATTCATTTCCAATTGTTCGATTCTAATTTTTAATGTCTTATTTTCTTCAGTTACTGTTTTTAGTTCCTTTTGCAATTGACCAATTACATTTTTTATTCACTGCATTCTTTTTCCATTTTTTCAATTTTATTTTGCAGTGATCTCATTTCGTTTCCCCATGTTTCTTCTAACTCTCTTTTAAGATTTTTTATGCAATCTTCAAAGAAAGCCTTGTGACATGGAGACCAATTTATGTCTCTCTTTGGGGCTTTTTCTGGAGTTGCTTTACCTTTAGGGACCTCAGGATTTGAGGTCTGTTCTTCCCTCTCTCCATAAAAGTTGTCTATGGTGAGAGCTCTTTTTGGTTTTTTATTCATTTTTTTTTAAAGGTGTGAGGTCTGTTTAGGGCAAAGGTGGGACAGCTGCTTTAATTTGCCCTGGGGCAGTTCTGCTGATTGAGTTATTTCCGGAACTGGGCAGTTCTGCTGATTGGATTATGTCAGGGGCTGGGCAGCTCCGCTGATTGAATTATTTCTGGTGCTTATCAGACCTGTTTTGAGGTTCTTCCAGAGTATCTTCTTCTAGAATCGTGTTGTTCTCCGGATATTGTGGATTTTTTTGCTTCAGAATCAGTCTAGAGGCTTCATATTTTGTTGGTTTGAGGGGAGGTTAGAGGAGGTTACAGAGAATCCTGTCTGATCTCCGCCACCATGGCTCCACCCCCGGAAGGACCACCCTACCTAGTTTAGCTATCAGCACCATATCTGTCTCATAGAAGGAATTTGGCAATATACCCTCTGTCCCTATTTTCTCAAATAATTTGTGTAGTAGTAGAATTAATTGTTCTTTGAATGTTTGGTAGAATTCACATGTAAATCCATCTGGCCCTGGAGATTTTTTCTTAGGGAGTTGGTTAATAGCTTGTTCTATTTCTTTTTCTAAAATGGGGCTATTTAAATAATTTATTTCCTCTTCTGTTAACCTGGGCAATCTATATTTTTGGAGATATTCCTCCATTTCATTTAGATTATCAAACTTACTGGCATAAAGTTGGGCAAAGTAAATCCTAATTATTGCTCTGATTTCCTCTTGATTGGAGGAAAGTTCTCCCTTATCATTCTTGAGACTAACAATTTGATTTTCCTCTTTCCTTTTTCTTATGAAATTAACTAAAGGCTTATCAATTTTGTTGGTTTTTTCATAGAACCAACTCTTAATTTTATTTATTAATTCAATAGTCTTCTTATTTTCAATTTTATTAATTTCCCCTTTTATTTTTAGAATTTCCTATTTGGTATTTAATTGAGGGTTTTTAATTTGTTCCTTTTCTAGTTTTTTTAGTAATAAGCCCAATTCATTTTCTTTTCTTTTTCTATTTTATGCAAGAAAGCATCTAGAGATATAAAATTGCCCCTTATAACCGCTTTGGCCGTATCCCACAAATTTTGGTATGTTGTCTCCTTATTGTCATTCTCCTGGATGAAATTATTGATTGTGTCCATGATTTGCTCTTTCACCCATTCATTCTTCAGGATTAGATTATTTAATTTCCAATTAACTTTTGGTTTATTTTCTCCTGGCCTTATATTGCATGTGATTTTTATTGCATCATGATCTGAAAAAGATGCATTAATATTTCTGCCTTTCTGCATTTGACTTTGAGGTTTTTATGCCCTAACACATGGTCAATTTTTGTATAAGTCCCATGGACTGCTGAGAAGAAAGTAAACTCCCTACTGTCTCCATTCAACTTTCTCCATAGATCTATCATACCTAACTTTTCTAACAGTTGGTTTATCTCCCTAGTTTCTTTCTTGTTTATTTTGTAGTTTGATTTATCTCGTTCTGAGAGAGCAAGGTTGAGATCCCCCACTAGTATCGTTTGGCTGTCTATTTCTTCTTGCATCTCTCTTAATTTCTCCCCTAGGAATTTGGATGCTATTGCACTTGGTGCATACATATTTAGTATGGATATTGCTACATTATCTATGGTACCCTTTAATAAAATATAGTTTCTTTCCTAATCTCTTTTGATTTGATCTATCTTGGCTTTTAGTTGATCTGAGATAAGGATTGCTACGCCTGATTTTTTTTCTTCACCTGAAGCATAATAGGTTCTGCTCCAGCCTTTTACCTTCATCCTATATGTGTCACTATGTTGTGGTGTGTTTGTTGTAGACAACATATTGTGGGATTCTGGTTTTTAATCCAGTCTGATATCTGCTTCCGCTTTATGGGAGAGTTCATCCCATTGACATTCACAGTTAGAATAACTAATTATTTATTTTCTGCTATCTTATTTACCCAAGTTATGTTTTCCCCTTTCCTTTCCACTTTCTCCCTTCCCCCCTCCTCAGTACTTTGTTTTTGATGACCCCCTCTCCCAAACAATCCACCACCCTTTAGATGCCATCCCCCTTTTTTAACTCCTTTCCCCTGATTCTTCTATTTTCCCTTCTAATAATTTATCCCTTTCTTTTTTCTCCTTTCCCTCCCACTTCCCTCTAGCAACAGACAAGTTTCTATGTGAAATCAAGTGTCTGATATACACTTTTAGAGCCCAACCTGATGAGAGTAAAATTTACACAATGATCATCTTTCTCCCCTCTTTCTCTCAATTATATTAGGTTTTCTTTGCCTCTTCAAGAGATTTTATCTTGTTTTTACCTCCTTTTTTTAGATCTTATTTCACCACTTTTTCCCTCTTTTCCCCAGTATGACAACCTTTTCCCCTCTAGTTTTCTTTTTCATATTATCAAAGTAATATCTAGTTAATTATACCCTCATACTTTAAGTATCCCCATAGTAGAAATAAAGTTCTCAAGAGTCCTTTCCTTTTTACCTTTTTATGCTTCTCTTGAGTTCTGTGTTTGGAGGTCAAATTTTTTGTTCAGATCTGGTCTTTTCATTAGAAATAGGTGAAATTCACCTATATCATTGAATGACCATCTTCTTCCCTGGAGGATAATGCTCATTCTAGCTGGGTAGGTTATTCTTGGTTGTAATCCAAGTTCCTTTGCCCTTCAGAATATCTGGTTCCAGGCCCTTTGATCCTTCAATTTGGAGGCTGACAGATCGTGTGTGATTCTAATTATTGATCCTCGGTCTTTGAATTGTTTCTTTCTAGCTGCTAGCAGAATCTGTTCCTTGGTGCTATAGTCCTGAAATTTAGCCACTATATTCCTTGGGGTTTTAATTTTGGGGTCTCTTTCAGGAGGTGATCAGTGAATTCTTTCAATGGTGGTTTTGCCTTCTGATTCTACAATCTCAGGTCAGTTTTCTTTCAGGATTTCCGGGAAGATAGTGTCTAGATTCTTTTTTTCATCATGGCTTTCAGGAAGTCCAATAATCCTTAGATTGTCTCTCCTGGATCTATTTTCCAAGTCAGTTGTTTTTCCTAGGAGTTATTTCATATTTTCTGCTAATTTTTCATTTTTTTTTGTTTTTGTTTGACTGATTCTTGAAGTCTTATTGAGTCATTCACTTGCATTTGTTCAATTCTTATTTTTAAAGTGTTGTTTTCTTCAGTTACCTTTTTAAGCTCCTTTTGTAACTGGCCAATTTGTTCATTGCACTCTTTTTCCACTTCACTAATTTTATTTTTCAATAAATTGTTGTCTTTATCATATCTCTTTTGGAGGGCTTCTTGCACTGACTTCAGTTTATTTTCCCATTTATCCTCCAGTTCTCTTTTGAGATTCTGTATGCAATCTTCCAGAAAGGCCTTTTGAAAAGGGGACCAGTGATGGTCCTTAATAACATCCTCTGAAGTTTTGCCTAAAGGAACCTCAGGATCTGGGGTCAGCCCTTCTCTGTCTCGATAAAAGCTGTCTATGGTGAGAGCTCTCTTTTGCTTTTTCATTTTTTTTTCAGACAGCGTGTATATCTCTTTAAGGTTTGGAAAAACCAGGGCTAAAGCTCTTTGCCCTGGGGCAATTTGGCAAATTAATTTAAGGTGCTGGGCCTGTGGGGGCTGGGACTAAGTCCGAATTACTCCTTAAACAAGGCAGGCGTGCCAGAATACTTGCCCCCAATCTGGGGAGAGTGTCCCCAGTGCCTCAGATAAACTCCAGGTGTTTGGAATTTGGAGTTTCTGCCAAGATGAGCTGAGTTGAGCTGAGTCCCACCCTCACTTCTGGCCTATACCCAAGTCTGCTTGTCCTCTGTCCAAGTTAGACAAACCTGATACTAAGTTCTTCAGAGAACAGTGTCCAAATATTTCTAAATTCATTGACTTGAAGATCAGTTCAGGGGATTATTTTATTGTTGGTTTGAGAGAAGATCGGAGGAGGATGCAGAGAGTCGCGTTTTCACTCTGCCATGTTGACTCTGCCCCTGGAAGTCTAGTTTTTTTTTTTTTAACATAATGAATTATAGCAATAAAAACTCAAAATGATCAAAAATCACTTTACTCAAGAAAAATATTTTATAGTGAAATTAATGGCATGCCTATTTTGCAAGTGAGGAAACTGACTTAGAAGGTAAGTGGTAGAGATAGCCAGTCATTTATTTTGTTAATAATTATTTATTAAGATTTTATTATGTGCCAGGAACTCTGCTAAATAATAGATTATAAAATAAACAAACAAGTAACAAACAAAAAATAAAAAAAATTCCTAAAAAAATCTCTGTCCCTGTTATGAAAAAACTCAGATTGGAATAGGAGAAAGACTATGTAAACAAGTATATACATACAAAAATATGCAGATTATGCTGCTTTTCATTTATTTATTTTTTTTCTGAGGCAATTGGGATTAAGTGATTTGCCAGGCCACACAGTTAGGAAGTGTTAAGTGTCTGAGACCAGATTTGAACTCAGGTTCTCCTAACTTCAGGGCTGGTGCGCTATCCACTGTGCCACCTAGCTGCCCTTTTCTCATTTGTTTTTGAAGAGCACCACTAACATCAAGGGATGATGTCTTGCCTTGCAGGTGAATTGGAGTTAATATGAGGTAGAGTTATACAAAATCATCAGCTTCACTCTCTCTTCTGTTATCATCAAAGTTCAGTGGAAAGATATAAAGTAAGATGAGTAGTAATGATATGGTATACAGTGAATGACCTTAGCATCTTTGATGTCCAAGCATTCCCTAGCACTTGCTTTATTTATCTTCATGGCTACTAAAAAAATGTTTTCATCTGTTCATTCTACATGCTTTGGATAGATAACTCTCCTGCCCCCAATTCACTGAAAAGTTTGAGGCCTCTCAGTGACCCTTAATCTGATTTTGTCCAGCTATTGAAATGGTTTTATTGGGATGTGGCTGTGGCAAATGCTACAACTTCTTGAAGCCACAGGTTAGAAGGTGAACACCAAAATTGAATAAGCAGTCCTGAATAGGACTCAATAAACCCTCACACCAAAAGTGTTTAGAACTCCTGAGCACCCCATATATCCTATAAATTATGTAGAGTAGATGGGAAGTCTTAAGGGTAGGAGGGAAGAAAAGGTAGGATAGGAGAGCAAAAAAAAATCTCTCTAGCAGAATATGGGATTTGAGTTGAGTCTTAAAGGAGTTTAGGAAAACCTAGAATCAGAAGTAAGGATGGTGAGGATTGTAGGTATAGGAAACAGAGAAAATGCACAGAGACAGAAATGATGAAGGAATTGCAAGTGGTAGTGTTGCTGGATTTCATCCAAGACTCAGAAGCAACAATCAGCAGTGGGGAAATAGAATTTAATTTGCAATTTAATTTACATACACAATTTCATAAATGAGATCATAGCATTCAGAGGTCAGAGACCAATGAATATTCTATATGAAGGATAAGAAAACTAAGGCCCACAGAAGGGAATTCCTTTCTCAAAATTACGAAGGGTCTAATGATCAATTAGATCTAATTGATCATTATGAACTCTGATCTTTCAACTAAATTCAGTTTTCTTTTCATTATATAAATGAAGAAGTTTCAACCTTCTAAGTAGATATTTTTCAACCCCTCTTAGTTCTAGTGTCTTCTCTCAATTATTCCCTATTAATCTTGTATGTAGCTTGTTTGTATATATTTATTTGCATTTCCATTAGACTGTATGTTTCTTGAGTCAGGAATGATCTTTCACCTCTCTTTATACCCTTAGCACTTAGTACAATACCTGGCACATAGGAGACTTTTAGTAAATGTGTACTGACTTTATAGAATGCTTCACCTAACCAGATAAATAATGTCTAGGACCTATGTCCAGCTTTTCACGGAAAGCAAAATTTTAACTACACCAGCCAAAGGGCAGATTTTATTTAACATCTTGCTTTCATATAAAAACTTTTATGGATTTCAAAATAAGGTTTCGATGTATAATTATCAAAGTTCCCTTGCTAAATAAACCAAGTTTTCTCCCTAAGTCTTAAATTCTAAGTTATCCTTTTGTTGTGATATATCATTAACTCATTTACTAACAAGAACTTTGTTTATTCTCATAATTTTTTACTTTGTTTCCTCCAATTTTGTTAAAGGTTTGCCTCCCATTTCCTGAACTCCTTTCACACTGCATTAATAGATGTCACTCAAACAATATTTTATATTCCAGTGTCCTTGGAAAGAGCCCACTTTACCAGGCCTAGGATTTTGGACTCCTTTCCACATTGCTATTTCCCTCAATCTTTCTAATCTAGGAAGAGTGAAAAAGTACATTACTTAGTTGATTGTTGTTGATGCTAGGCAGCATCTGTTCTTTCCCTTTGATAAGACTCAGGGATGTTGACTTCTCTAGCTGTGTAGGGGTCTGATTTGCAGATGTTCGAATCACAAAACCTAGAAGAACTAATTATTTTAAAATTAGTCAATGCCTTTGTCAGAGTAGCAGCAATAGGCAAGTATAGTGTTTCTCAAATATGTTGATTTCTCTCTACTGTACTAAGGGAATAAAACAGGATGAGAAGATCTGGTGTTTGTAACTGCTCTATTGCTCTTTGAACCATTTCCAAACTGGTTGTTGTTATTATAGAAATGCAGAGAGAAACTTGATTTTGGTGGGGGAAAAGGTTCCATCTACACATACTTCTAGGAGAGCTTAACTCTTCATGTATTTTTTCCATTTTGATTCTTTGATGGCATATAATCAAAAGAAGCTATTTCAAAAATCCCTAGTTATATGAACAATGTAAAGTTTCCAGAACTGCCTCATGCACTGAATTGAATGATTATTTGTACCATTAAATTTTTAAAAAAATATGTTAAAAGACTCTTCAACTTACAAAATGTTACAAAATAGCGTGGGGAATCAGTTCTACACAGGGTGAAAGATTCATCACTTCTTCTTCCTATGCTTTATTAAAAGGATTTTGGGGCTGGTTCACATTTGTCTGTGATCTTTTTTTCAGGGAATGAAGGAAAAGAAGGTGAAGGGGAAGAAAAGAGTTTGTAAAAGAGGAAAAAGGATAGGAAGGGGCCACAAGAGAAAGGAATGGAGGAAATAAAATAAAGAAAAGATAAGGGAAGGACAAAAAGGCAAGGAGAATTATAGGGGCCATTGATTATATTATTTCATCATCTTCAGGAATAGCTTCTTTTTATTTTTATTGTTATTGAATATTACGGCTTTCCATATGGTTTCTTAACTTGTTTCTTTACATTGCCAACATCAGTAAGAACAAAATAATCTAAATGTGTATTAGCAGCTTAACTTGAAGTTGAAATACACCAAGCTTGGTGTATTTTAATCTATTGTTTAATTTATTGGTTTTAATAGATCTTTTTGGGATTTGGTATGATTTGTCATTGTTTATTTTGGAAAACTTTTATTTAATACAGTTTAATCATTTTTTCTGAATGGAAGGAAGCTCTAGAATGCCTATCTACCAATATTTCTTGGCCATATTTTAAAAAAAGGAAAAAAAGAATCATTATTTTAATTAAAATTTTGACTAAAAGAAAACTCTAAAGTTTGAAAAATATTCATCTAAATTTAACTGAATTAATAGCAATATAAAATTAAAGGAGCTCTTTGGAATTCTTCCTCCCTCCCTCCCTCTCCCTTCCTTCCTTCCTCCCTTCTTCCCTTCTTTCCTTCCTTCCTTCCTTGCTTGCTTGCTTGCTTGCTTCCTTCCTTCCTTCCTTTCTTCCTTCCTTTCTTTCATTTTTCCTTTTTTCCTTCCTTCCTTCCTTCTTTCCTTCCTTTCTTCCTTCCTTCCTTTCTTTCTTTCATTTTTTCCTTTCTTCTTTCATTCCTTCTTTCCTTCTTTCCTTCCTTCTTTCCTTCTTTCCTTCCTTCTTTCCTTCCTTCCTTTCTTCCTTCTTTCCTTCCTTTCTTCCTTCTTTCCTTCCTTTCTTCCTTCTTTCCTTCCTTCCTTCCTTCCTTCCTTCCTTCCTTCCTTCCTTCCTTCCTTCCTTCCTTGCTTGCTTCCTTCCTTCCTTCCTTCCTTCGTTCCTTCCTTCCTTCCTTCCTTTGTCCTTCCTTTCTTTCTTTTACAAAAACTATAGGAAATTATATGTGAAATTAGGCACTGACAACAAGCTACATTTTTGAAGAGAGAAAAGAAGCAAGAACAAATTCCTTCTTGCTATGACAATGAATTTAACTATTTGACATAACCCATAGCATTCATCCTCATAAGACATCACTCCATAGACTGGTTTAGTAACAAGGGTTGTAATAATCTGATTTCAGAGGACTATGGTTTGAATTCCAACTCTACTACTTATGTACTGAGTTTTCTTGGACAAATCACATTCTCTCTATGCCACAATTCCCTTATCTCTAAATTGAAGAAATTATATTGGATGACTTCTAAAGTTGTATCTAGTTATAAATTTGTATTTCTATAACCAAGATATAAATATGTTATACTTGAGTCATTTGGGCACTTCTTATTTTATCTGTAGGAAAAATGGGAATGTCCATTCATGATTTAAAAAGAATCTAAACTATCTATCTAAGCTTTATCTTGTCATTTGTCTCCATCTATCATTTAAAGAACTGGATTATAATATAGATTTTTTAAAGCACAGGACTGGACTAATATTAAGATGATGAATTATATTCAGTGTATCTTTCAGATTTTTAATAATTTAGAACCTGAAATGAAATTAGCAGTTTCTTCTAGTGGTTCTAACATATAATCCATTAACTATTGCCAAATTACATTAAATTTATTACTAACTCTTCTCCCTTTTTCTTCTCTTTCTACCCAATCCAATTCTTTCTTATTCTGGGTTCCTGTTTTATTTGTGTATAGAATCGATAGAATGTGTGAGTAGAATACTAAAAAGCAGAAATACCATTTTGTTGACAAAAGGCAGAAGCAATGTATGTCTGTGAGAGTCGCACTATAAGAAAAACTGGGCATCATAGAATCAATCCTTTTGAAATGCATTGTTAGAGAAGACTTTTGAGAGATTTCACCATAGCAAAGAGATCAAATCAATCAATACTTGAATTAATTCTGACTATTCATTGGAAGGACAAATACTGAAATTGAAGTTTAAATACTTTGGCCACATTAGAAGGAAGAACTTATTGGAAAAAAAGATTCTGATTCTGGAAAAGATTGAAGGCAAAAGGAGAAGGATGAGATGGATAGATAGTGTCATGGAAACAGCAAACATGAGGTGTGATAGACTTCAGAAGATAATGATAGATGGAAGGGGCTTAATATGCTATGTTTCATGAGGTCATAAAGAGTTGGACATGGCTAATCAACTGAACAAGAAGTTTGCTACCTAGATATAATTTCAATTTTCCTAGCTCTAATATCCAGAGAAATAATATGCCCTAAAATAAATCCCTATAATCAGAATGAATACAAAGCCTAAGACATTCATTTTATCCTTCATGGATGAGATTGGTAAATACTCCTTGTTTCCCTTGAAAATCTGAAAATAAGAAATGAAGGTGGATACTTAGCCTCATTTCATTTTACACAATAGAATCATCGAATGCTGTCACAGTAGGCTTAAACTTTGTATTCTCCTGCTTCTTAGACAAAAGATAGAAATCTTAAGAACCTGCTATTTTTATGAGGAGTGCCATTGCTAAAGACCCTAGAGATTATATCAGTCAATTCTTTGCCTTCATTATTAAAACTAGAATGAAAACTCAAATAAATTGAAATTCAGGCAACCTATTTTACATAATTTTATTTAAAGGTTTAAAAAAAGATTTCTTCCTTTTGCAGGAGCTTTTCAAGTTTCAGTGTGCAATGCTGAAGATTATTTTCTTAGCCCAGAAAACATTGCATTAGTCAAGAATATATAGTTTTAAGAGACTTTTGAATCACATCAGAAGCACAATCTTGTCCTTTAGTTAGGTGTCCCAGAAGACTTTTTCAGGTTTGTGACTGAAGAAATGAGATTGCTGAAATGTCAACACAAGTAAACCATAAACAAAGTTTATAGAAAACTTTAATTTCATATTACCTCACTTAAAATCCAAAATTAAAATGCCAAATACTCATAGAAACCTCCTATTTAGCAATTCCAAATGTTTTTTTTAATTTGCTTTGTTTTTGTGAGAGTTTGCTTGCATAGTACTACCTCAGCAGTTGTCTATTTTGAAACTCATTGAGCTCTGTATTCAATGAGGAAAAAAAATGCTTCAGTATTTGTGCTTCAGCACCTGATGCTTGCTCCACACTAGTCAAAGTTGATTGTTGTTTTGGTTGAGCAGTAGAGATATGAAGTTGGCCAGGCATACTGTCAGTCCCACCATTGTTAGATGATACAGATGCAGCATATAGGTTCCTGGCTTCCAGAACAGTAGTAATAGAAAATACATAGAATGGCTGGCATGATCAGGAAGAAGAGAAATAGCAAGAATAGGAGCAGCAACACTGGCAAGATCATAACAGGAGAAGAGGCTAGGACAGCTATGGAGGATCCAGGATTTCTGACAACTTGAGACCCAGAGAGTAGCAGGAGGAAGCTTTTGCTTCCAAATCCAGGTCCTCCCTCCTTCCAGGAAACTTAGACAATTTGAAGAGACAATATAAA
>JAJPUD010022477.1:6477-21354 GCA_023553655.1 Myrmecobius fasciatus | reverse complement strand
TCTTTTCAGTAGAAATAGGTGAAATTCTCCTATATCATTGAATGACCATCTTCTTCCCTGGAAGATAATGCTCATTCTAGCTGGGTAACTTATTGTTGGCTGTAATCCAAGTTCCTTTGCCCTTCGGAATATCTGATTCCGGGCCCTTCGATCCTTCAAAGTAGAAGCTGCTAGGTCCTGTATGATCCTAATTGTGGCTCCCCGATATTTAAATTGTTTCTTTCTGGCTTCTTGTAATATCTTTTCCTTGGTATGATAGTTCTGGAATTTAGCCACGATATTTCTGGGGGACTTAATTTTTGGGTTTCTTTCAGGAGGTGATCGGTGGATTGTTTCAAGGAGTATTTTGCCTTCTGGGTGTAAAATATCAGGGCAGTTTTCTTTTATGATTTCCTGGAATATAGTGTCCAGGTTCTTTTTTTCATCATGGCTTTCAGGAAGCCCTATAATCCTTAGATTGTCTCTCCTAGATCTATTTTCCAGGTCAGTTGTTTTTCCTAGGAGATATTTCACATTTTTCTCTATCTTTTCATTTTTTTGTTTTTGTTCGACTGATTCTTGAAGTCTTGATGAGCCCTTAATTTCCAATTGTTCGATTCTAATTTTTAGTGTCTTATTTTCTTCAGTTACTGTTTTTAGTTCCTTTTGCAATTGACCAATTACATTTTTTGTTCATTGCATTCTTTTTCCATTTTTTCTATTTTATTTTGCAGTGATCTCATTTCGTTTCCTCATGTTTCTTCTAACTCTCTTTTAAGATTTTTTATGCAATCTTCAAAGAAAGCCTTGTGACATGGAGACCAGTTTATGTCTCTCTTTGGGGCTTTTTGTGGAGTTGCTTTACCTTTAGGGGCCTCAGGATTTGAGGTCTGTTCTTCCCTCTCTCCATAAAAGTTGTCTATGGTGAGAGCTCTTTTTGGTTTTTTATTCATTTTTTTTTTTTAAAGGTGTGAGGTCTGTTTAGGGCAAAGGTGGGACAGCTGCTTTAATTTGCCCTGGGGCAGTTCTGCTGATTGAGTTATTTCAGGAACTGGGCAGTTCTGCTGATTGAATTATGTCAGGGGCTGGGCAGTTCTGCTTTAGTTCACCGTGGGGCGGTTCTGCTGATTGAATTATTTCAGGTACTGGGCAGCTCAGCTGATTGAATTATTTCTGGTGCTTATCAGTCCTGTTGGTTGATTGATTGCTTCAAGGTGCTGTGTAATGGCAGCTAGTTACGATGCTCATCAGGGGTTCAGTGGTTCACAATCTATCCCCCTCAAAAGGCAGACCCTCCAAAGCACCTGCCCACAATCAGGACAAATTGTTCCAAGAGGCCCGCAGAAGACTCCCAGGTGTGTGAAAAGCACAACACTCCCACTCATGTTCCGACTCCTGTTCCAGCTCCTTGCTCCAGCTCCCTGCCCTGGTCTCCCTGCGCTGCAGTCTGGGTTCAGTAGACCACCCCCCTGCCCAATTAAAACAGACCTGTTGTGAGGTTCTTCCAGAGTATCTTCTTCTAGAATCGTGTTGTTCTCCAGATATTGTGGATTTTTTTGCTTCAAAATCAGTCTAGAGGCTTCATATGTTGTTGGTTTGAGGGGAGGTTAGAGGAGGTTACAGAGACTCCTGTCTGATCTCCGCCACCATGGCTCCACCCCCGGAAGGAAGTCCAGCTCTTAAATTTTCTATTGAATTCAGATTTGTTTGAAAATCCAACATTTCATTTTGTATATATTTTATTCAATATTTTTTGCTAGATATTATATTTTTACTGATATAATAATTCAGACATAAGTTAGTTCTTTTAATTATTGAAATAAAGTATTCCAGGACCTGAAGTATTTTATTGCAGCTACTGATAAATTCTATGTGATTTTTATTGTAGCTCCAGCATTATGTTGTTTGTAAAAAAAATTTCCCTTTAATATAGGAGTTTCAAAATTTAGCAATATTTCTATGTTTTCTTTGTAGTATTTCTTTGAGATGGTAATAAGAGGATTTTTTTCTATTTCTACTTTCCCCTCTTGTTCTATCGAACATTTTCTTTAATTATTTTTTGTATTATTGTGTTAGGATTTTTTTTGTCATTGCTTTCAAGTAATCCAATTATCCTTACATTTTCTTGATCTGTTTTCCAGTTTTGTTGTTTTCTTATAAGATATTTCACATTCTCTTCCTATTTCTTCATTCTTCATATTTTATTTTATTTTATTTTTTGGGAGTTTCTTATAGCTTCACTGACTTCTCCTTGCCCAGTCTCAATTTTCAGTCATTTCCTTCTTTAAGGTTCTGTATTTCTTTTTCTAGTTAGTTGACTTTTTTTCATAATCTCTTTGTTTTCCTATAATATTATTTTTTTTAGTTTTTCCTCAATTTGTCTTTGATTTTTAAAGCTTTTTAAAAATTCTTCTATAAATTATCTTTCAGCAAGTAACTATTTAACATTATTACTCTTTGGGGTAAAGAAGGCTATCTTTCACTTCAATATCCTCCTTTGAAGATGAACCCTTTCTTTCCTATATACATAGTAACATTCTATGGTTGTGTTCTTTCTCCTTTGCTTGCTTCTTTTTAAAAATAAGAACTTAATATAATCACCTCTAGTCCTGGGGGAGAGGAAGTTGGGAGTGGGAGAGAGGAGCCTTGAGGTCTTTTTTTCATTCTCCCCTCTGACCTGGAATTCAAAACCAAGAACTCTGTAGTACTGTAAGTGCCTGCAGCCAGCATTCTTCTGCTCCTGCATTCACCAGGTGTGCTGGTTCCTTTTCACCCAGAGCCATGACTTAGCAGAATAGCTGGGTGTGACATTCCTTACCTTATCAGAAGAGGTTCTTCCAATCTTTGTGGACTCAGACCCTGGACTCCCCACATGTCTGAGAGGTGAAAGTTCCTGTAATTTGGACTGAAGCAACCTCTGAACCCAGCTATTCCCAGGGCTTTTTACTTACAGTTTAAGCAGAATTATCCTAGATGTGTTTACACTTCACACTGACCAAATCTATGTCTTGACATCTTTCTTTAGTAGTCCTAAGAGGACCCAAGCCTTATTTGTTTTTCACTAGTCTATGCTCATCCTGAGGAGCAATTTTGTTTTCTTTATGGAGGAAATCTGCAGAGCTTAGAATTTTCTGACTTACTCTATACCAATTCTCCCTGAGGCTATTACATAATTTCATAATAGTTTGATACTAAAAATATTAGAACTTGAGAATATTGTTAGACTGATAAGCTGGCATTTCATCTCCATCTTGCTGATCAACTATCCCTAAAGTTAAATTACTTTTAGCAAGCCAGGCCAAGAGTTTGACTCTCTTCTATTGATTGCTATTGTAGTTTCTTTCTTCCTCAGTGTCAGCCAGCATGGAATGAAGAACCTAGGAATTTCCTAGGTAGGCTCTATATAAACATTATGGACCACATATCTTGTGTCTGAATCTTCCTTACTCTGGAGGAGAAATTGAGGCTAATGGCTTTGCACAGTTATGCCTCACTTAAATCCAGGTTGCTTGCAAATCAAGACATCACCCTTCCAACACTGGTCCCCTCTAAGAACAAAGGATGAGAAGCAACAAATTAGTCACTGAGAAGTTCAGAAACACAAGAGAAAAGGTAAGGGCCAGAGATTCAGCCTCAAGTTTTCTTAGGCAGGGCATATTCAGTCACCCATAACTGGTAGGAGGGAGGGAGGGCTCTCCTTTCTCTCCAGGGAAAAGAGACAGAGACTGAGAGAAACAGAGAGACAGAGACAGAGAGACAGAGGGAGAGACAGACATAGAGAAAGGCAGAGACAAAGACAGAGAGACACAGAGAGACAGAGACAGAGACACAAAGAGAAATAGAGAGAGAAGGAGGGAGGGAGAGAGAAAGAGACAGAGAGACCAAATTAGAAAGAGCTAAAAGAGAAGTGAATAAAATCAAGTTTTTCTGCCAAAAATGAGGTCAAAGTATAAGGATATGGGAACCATGGGAGGTTTAAAGAAAGATGAAAAGTTTGGAAAAATTAGTATGGTGAGTATAAAAAGACTGCCTTGTAGTAGTGAGGGCATCATTGATTTTATATAATGTACACTTGTAGTGTATCCAATCATCCCAATTTCACTGTTTTCTCCAGCTCTATTCAGTAGTACATGAAAAGGGCTGAAACTATGGTTTGTGAGAGTGAGTGTATTCCAAGGCTGAGGCTTGATAGGGAAATAATGCAAATTGGATAAGAAGCTAAGTGATTTTAGAGAACAATGTAGAGTTGAATTGGTTCACCAAGATATCAAGATCATATAGGAAGGAGAGTAAATTAGTACATGGGTGATAGACTGGGAAATTGCTGATGGTTAGAAAAATTAATATGTCATGGTGTGAATGAAGGGTTACAAGCAGAGGGATGGGTGGAGTAAAACAAATTATAATTAGATAAAGGAATTTCAGAGTTTATGACATGGAAGTGGAACATTTCTGGGTAATGACAAGGTCAGAGGTGGCACAGAGGAATAAGTCATGGGAAATTAGTAAGTACGAATTCAAAATAGGTAATACATGACTAGATAGCAGTTTGTGAAAGATCTGAGTGTTTTGCATGTTCTACATGAGTCAAATAAGGCTCATATAATAGGCACAAAAGTTGGTGCCTTTAGGCTACATAGGAGATAAATAATGTCTGTTAACAAGGAAGTGTTCCTCTTTTATTCTGCTATGGAAATAACTCATCTGGCAAAATGTCTTTTATTTTGAGAGAGTTGGAGAGCATTCAGAGAAGATAACCAGAATGGTAAATAGCTTTAAGTTTATGTCATTTCAAACTAGTTGAAGAACTGGGAACATTTATTTAATTTTATTTTTTAACAACATATTATTTTTCTAAATACATGCAAAGAGCTTTTAACATTCACCCTGGAAAAACATTGTGTTCCAAATTTTTCCTCCTTCTTCTCTCCCTAAAACAGCAAGCAATGTAAGTGGAATATGTACAATATTTCTAAACATATTTCCATATTCATCATGCTGTGCAAGAAAAATCAGATCTAAAGGCAAAAACCATGAGATAGGAAAAAAAAGACACATCAGCAAACAAAATAAAAAGTTGAAAATATTGTGCTTTGATCCACATTTAGTCTCCATGGTTTTCTCTCTGAATGTGGATAGCGTTTTTCATTCCAAGTCTATTGGAATTGCCTTGAATTACTGCATTGTTGAAAAGAACCAAGTCCATCAATTGGTCATCACATAATCCTGTTATTGTGTACAATATTCTCTTGGTTCTACTCACTTCACTCAGCATCAGTTCATGTAAGGCTTTCTAGGCTTTTCTGAAATCAAGCTAGCTCATCATTCCTTATAGAAGAATAATATTCTTTTACATACATATACAGTAACTTATTCAGGAATTTCCTCAACTGTTGGGCAACCACTCAATTTGAACTGGGAAAATTAATCTTATAGAAGAGAAGGGAGTTTGGGTTGGAAGAAACACAAGATAACTATCTTCAAGCATCAGAAGAGCGGTCACATTAAAAAGAAATCAGAATTATTTACTTCAAATGTAGGTGGAAACTTCAAAGAAGCAAATTTAAACATGATATGTATATATATGTATGTGTGTAAGTATATATATATATATATACACATATATATACATAAAACAATTTTACTAAATATTAGAGCTATGTAAAGATGGAAATGGAAGTTTTAGGAAGTAGTGATTGTGCCTTTATTAAAAATTTTCCAAGAAAGTCAGGATGGAACTTCTTCATTGTTTTAGAGAAAATACTTTGCCAAGTGTTTTGTCAATTTCATGTTTGTTGAAAAGGTTTCCTTTTTTTCTTTGAAAAGAAAAAGGAATTGGGGGGGGTGATGGAGCAGACACAGCTTTCTGTGACTTCCTCCAAGTTTCTCTCAAACCACCAGCAGAGTAAGCCTCCAAACTGGTCTTGTAGTGATAGGACCCACAAATATTTGGAGTACAACAAATTTCTAGATGAAGATACTGTGGAAGAACTTCAGAAAAGGTTTGTTTCAATTGGGCAGGGGGAGAGGCTGCAAAACCCAGACCATAGCACAGACTCTGGTACAGGAAGCCAGAACTCAAAAGAAGTATAAAAAAGTAAAAAGGAAATAAAAAACAACTTTCTTTTAAAAGTTAAAAAGCTTATATCCCTATATGGGAAGATGATATATTTAATGCTTGAGATCTGAATCTATGTTATGGGCATACTTAGAGGGGGTAAATGTAATTTGATTTTATTGTATGATTTAAAAAATTAGAGGAAGAATGGTGATTCTTCCACTGGAAGAAGTGGAAAATTGAGTCAAAATGGGGCAAATTATGTCTCATGAGGAGGCAAAAAAGACCTATTGCAATTGAGGGAAAGAAGAAGAGGAATAAGCATTGTGCAAATCTTATTCTCATCAGATTTGGCTAAAATAGAAATTATCAGACACATTTGGCTTCACAGAGAAGCTTGTTTAACCCTATAGAAAAGTAGGAGGGGAATTGGGAGAGGAAGGGGAGAGGCTAATAGAAGGGAGAAGAGAAGTAGAAGGGGAAAAGTATAAAAAGGAGGGACTACAACTTGGGAGGACTGTTTGAGGGAGGGAGTTATAAGTGACAAAATACTGGAGAGGAGATTTTTAGGGGGTGGAGCCAAGATGGTGGAGCAGACACATGTTTCTTTTTTGTCTCTTCTCATGATCTTCAGACTAATTAGAAAATCCAGATTCTTAATTAGTTCTAGACTGACAGAACCCACAAATATTGGGAATGTAACAAATTACCAGCGGAAGATAATTTCGAAGATCTCCAGAAAAGGTCTGTTTCAATCAGGCACAGAGGGAGGTGGGCCATGCACAAGCAGGATGAGCACAGATGCCAGTGAAGGCAGCTCACAGACCTGGGGCGGTGTAGACTCCATGTCCTGGAGAATCTACAGGGATTAATCAACAGCATTGTTGGTTATTCTGCACTGGTTGCAAGTCAGTAGATCAGCAGAGAAGTTATAAAACATCTAACATAAACTCAAAAGGTAAACCCTGAAATGCCAGAATTTCACAGGAGCTGGCCTTGCCCACTCAGCACCTTAAGTCAGTCAGCACAGCCAATTGTATAAGTGTCTTATAAGTCACTTGTAGAGGAAACTTGGACAATATTCCTTTCCCTAAAAGCAGATCTCAACTTTTTTTTTTAAAGTGAGTAAAAAAGTAAAAAGAACTCTGACTATAGATAATTTTTATGGTGAAAGAGAAGAACAGATTTCAAAACTTGAGATGACTAAAAGGAGATCGTCTCCAGATGAAGCCCCAAAGGGTAATATAAATTGGTTCTGATCACACAAGGCTCTCCTAGAAGAAATTATAAAAGATCTTAAAACAGAGCTAGAAGAAAAATGAGGAAAGGAAACAAGAACTTTGTAAGAGGGTTTGGAAAAGGAAACACAGAAATAATCTGAAGAAATTCATTACAAAATAAACTTAGTGAAATGGAAAAGGCATATAACTCCTTAAAAATATATTTGACAAAATGGAAAAAGAAAAAAACTCCCTGAAAAACAGAATTTGTGAAATGGAAAAAGAAAACAACCCCCTGAAAAATAGAATTTGTGAAATGGAAAAAGAAAATAGCTCCTTAAAAAAACAGAATTTTTAAAATGAAAAAAGAAAATATTTCCTTAAAAAAGAGTCAAGCAAAACAAAAAAAAATAAGAAACATAGAAGAAAATGTAAAATACCTTCTTGGGAAAACAATTGACTTGAAAAAATGATCTAATAAAGACACTCTAAGGATTTCTTGACTTCCTGAAAACTATGATTAAAAAAGAGCCTAGACATTATTATTCAGAAAATCATCAAAGAGAACTGCCCTTATGTCATAGAATCAGAAGGTGAAATAGCCACTGAAAGAATTCACTGAACACCTCCTAAGAGAGACCCTAAAATTAAAACTCCAAGGAATATTGTATCTAAATTTCAGAAAAAATATTGCAAGCAGCCAGAAAAAAACAATTCAAATACCAAGGGCCACAAGAAGGATTACCCAGGACCTAGCAGCTTCTGCCGTAAAGCATCAAAGGGCCTGAAATTTTAGAACCTTATGTTCCAAAAGGCAAAGGAACTAATCCCCACTAAACTGAGCATTTTCTTTCAGGGAAGAAGATGGATATTCAATGAAACAGGGAAATTCCATTTATTTCTGTTGAAAAGACCAGAGCTGAACAAAAAATGTGACCTACAAATATAGAACTCAAGAGAAGCATAAAAAGGTGCAAAGAAAAGACCTCTTGAGAACTGTATCTCTATTATGGGTATACGTAGAGAAATCATGTATAATTTGATTTTACTGTTATAATATAAAAAAGAAACTAGAGGTGGAAATGGGATTGTACTGTAAAAAGGGGAAAGTGGAGGTAAAATGAGGGAAATTATATCTCACAAATAGTCAAAGGAAAGCTATTATATTTGAGGGAAAGAAAGTTGGGGGATGAGCATTGTGTGAATGTTACTCTCATCAGATTTGGCTCAAAGAGAAATTATTAAACGTATTTGGTTTCACAGAGAAACTTCTCTCACCATATAGGAAAGTGGGAGGGGAAAGGGACAAAGGAAAAGGGTAGGCTAAATAGAAGAAAAAACAGAAATAGTAAGGGAAAGGTATAAAAAAGAGGGAGGGACTCCAAAGAGAGAGGGCTGTTGGAGGCAAGTGGTGCTCCTAAGTAAAATACTGGGGAGGAGGGAAAGGGGAAAAGAAAAGAGAAAAGTATATTGGGTGTTAATAAGATTGCAGGAAATACAGAATTAGTAATAACAATAAATGTAAATGGGGTGCACTTTCCCATAAAGTGGAAGCAGATAGCAGACTGGATTAAAAGCCAGAGTCCTTCAATATGTAGTTTACAAGAAACACATTTGAAGCAGAGTGATGCATACAGAATAAAGGTAAAAGGCTGGAGCACAATCTATTATGAATCACATGAAGTAAAAAAAGCAAGGGTAGCCACCCTGATCTCAGATCAAGCAAAAGCAAAAAACAGAGATAATTAAAAGAGATAAGGAAGGAAACTATATCTTGCTAAAGGGTACCATAGATAATGAAGAAATATCAATACTAAACATATATGCACCAAGTGATATTGCATTCAAATTCCTAAAAGAGAAGTTAAGAGAGCTGCAAGAAGAAATGGACAGAAAAACTACAATGGTGGGAGAGCTCAACCTTGCTCTCTCAGAAATAGATAAATTGAACCACAAAATAAATAAGAAATAAGTTAAGGAGGTGAATAGAATACTAGAAAAGTTAGGTATGATAGATTTTTGAAGGAAATTGAATAGAGACAGAAAGGAGTACACTTTCTTCTCGGGAGTTCATGGAATCTATACAAAAATTGACTATATATTAGGACATAAAGACCTCAAAATCACTTGTAGAAAGGCAGAAATGGTAAATACATGTTTTCAGATCATGATGCAATAAAAATTACATTCAGAGCCAAGATGGAGGAGTGCAGACAGGACTCTCTTTGACCTCCTCCGATCTTCTCTCAAACCAACAGCAGATTAAGCTTCTAAAGTGATTTTCAAGTCAAAGCACCCCTAAATACTTAGAGTACAACACATTTCCAAAAGAAGTTACCTTGGAAGAATGTCAGAACAGGCCTGTTTCAGTTGGGCAGGGGGACAGTCTGCCAAGCCCAGAAGGCAGCATGGGGAGACAAGGCAGGAAGCCAGGACGGGACTCAAAGTGTGGCAATTTCTAAGCATCTGAGAAATTTCAGTGAACCTCTTAGGCTACTATATTCTGGTTGCAAGTAGGTGCTTTGGCAGATCTGCATTTTATAATAGGTAGATTGTAAACCACTGAGAATGCTGGACCTGTAGCAGAATCTATTGTGCTTCAGATGAACAAAAAACAAAACAAACAAACAAAAAAAAAACCCAGGGGAAGCAATTCTGATCTCAGATCAAGTAAAAGCAAAGATAAATCTAATTAAAAGAGATAAGGAAGGAAACTATATTTTACTAAAGGGTACCATAGATAATGAAGCAATATCAATATTAAACATATATGCACCAAGTAATACAGCATCCAAATTCCTAGAGGAGAAACTAACAGAGATGCAAGAAGAAATAGACAGCAAAACTATACTAGTGGGGGATCTCAACCTTGCACTCTCTGAAAAAATTAGATAGATCAAACCACAAAATAAATAAGAAAGAAGTTAGGGAGGTAAACAAAATATTAGAAAAGTTAGATATGATAGATCTTTGGAGAAAATTGAATGGAGATAGAAATGAACTTACTTTTTTTCTCAGTGGTTCATGGAACCTATACAAAAATTGACCATGTATTAGGGCATATAAACCTCCAAATCAAAAACAGAAAGGCAGAAATAGTAAATGCATCATTTTCAGATCATGATGCAATAAAAATCACATGTAAGCAAATAAAATAAAATTTAAAAAAAGATTTCATGTAATATAAGGCCAGGAGAAAACAGACCACAAGTTAACTGTAAATTAAATAATTTAATCCTAAAGAATGATTGCATGAAAGAGCAAATCCTAGACCCAATCAGTAATTTCATCCAGGAGAATGACAATAATGAGACAACATACCAAAATATGTGGGATACGGCCAAAGAGGTTATAAGGGGTAATTTTATATCTCTAGATGCTTATTTGCATAAAATAGAGAAAGAGAAGATCAATGAATTGGGCTTACTATTAAAAAAAACCCAGAAAAAAGAACAAATTAAAAACCCTCAATTAAATACCAAATTGGAAATTCTGAAAATAAAAGGGGAGATTAATAAAATTGAAAATAAGAAAACTATTGAATTAAGAAATAAAATTAAGAGTTGGTTTTATGAAAAAACCAACAAAATAGATAAGCCTTTAATTAATTTGATTAGAAAAAGGAAAGAGGAAAATCAAATTGTTAGTCTCAAAAATGATAAGGGAGAACTTCCCACCAATGAAGAGGAAATTAGAGCAATAATTACTTTGCCCAACTTTTTGCCAACAAATTTGATAATCTAAATGAAATGGAGGAATATCTACAAAAATATATTCTGCCCAGGTTAACAGAAAAGGAAACAAATTATTTAAATAGCCCCATTTTAGAGAAAGAAATAGAACAATCAGTCAAACAAGGGAGTTACTCAACTCCCTAAGAAAAAAGCTCTAGGGCCAGATGGATTTACATGTGAATTCTGCCAAACATTCAAAGAACAATTAATTTCAATACTATCTAAACTATTTAAAAAAATAGGGAAAGGTGTACTACTCAATTCCTTTTATGATACCAGATATGGTGCTGATAGCTAAACCAGGTAGGGTGAAAACAGAGAAAGAAAACTATAGATCAATTTCCCTAATGAATATTGATGCAAAAATCTTAAATAAGATATTATCAATGATATTACAGAAAGTCATCCCCAGGATAATACACTATGACCAAGTAGGATTTATACCAGGAACGCAGGGCTGGTTCAATATTAGGAAAACTATCAGCATAATCAATTATTATTATTTTTTTCTAGCCATAGTTCTAACTATAATTTGTAACTTTAAAATTTTTTTATTTGCAAAACATATGTATGGGTAATTCTTCAACATTAACCCTTACAAAGATTTCTGTTACAAATTTTTCCCTCCCTACTTCCCATCCCTCCCCTAGATGGCAAGATATCCACTACATGTTAATTATGTTAAATACTTGACAAATCGAATATATGTATACATATTTCCACACTTATCATTGTTGTGCAAGAAAAATCATATCTACAAGAAAGAAATATCAGATAAAGGAAACACAATGTAAGCAAACATCAATCGACAGTATGAAAATGTGATGTTGTGGTCCCCATTTCACATCCCTCTCTATGGGTATATATGGCTTTCTTCACTGAACAATTGGAAGTGGTTTGAAACATTTCATTGTTGAAGAGAGCCATGTCTATCAGAATTGATCGTCATATAGTATTGTTGTTGCTATGTATAATGATCTCCTGGTTCTGCTCATTTCACTCAGCATCAGTTCATGCAAGTCTCTCCAGGCCTCTCTGAAATCGTCCTGCTGGTTGTTTCTTACGGAACAATAATATTCCATAATATTCATATACCATAATTTATTCAGCCATTCTCCAATTGAAGGGCATCTATTCAATTTCCACTTTCTAACCACTACAAAAAGGGCTGCCACAAACATTCTTGCACATGTGGGGCCCTTTCCTTTCTTTATGATTTCTTTGGGATATAAGCCCAACAGAAATGCTGCTGGGTCAAAGGGTATGCACAGTTTGATAACTTTTTGAGCGTAGTTCCAAATTGTTTTCCAGAATGGCTGTATCCGTTCACAGCTCCACCAACAATGCATCAGAGTCCCAGCCCTCCCACATCCCCTCCAACATTCATCATTAACTTTTCCTGTCATTTTAGCCAATCTGACAGATGTGTAGTGGTACCTCAGGGTTGTCCTGATTTGCATTTCTCTGATCAATAGTGATTTGGAGCACCTTTTCATATGACTACGAATAGTTTTAATTTCATCCTCTGAAAATTGTCTGTTCATATCCTTTGACCATTTATCAATTGGAGAATGGCTTGAATTCTTATAAATATGAGACAATTCTCTATATATTTTAGAGATGAGACCTTTATCAGAACCCTTAAATGTAAAGATGATTTCCCAATTTATTGCTTCCCTCCTAATCTTGACTGCATTGGTTTTGTTTGTACAAAAACCTTTTAACTTAATATAGTCAAAGTTATGTATCTGGTGTTCAATTAAGAGTTCCAGTTCTTCTTTGGACATAAATTTATTCTATCTCCATAGGTCTGAGAGGTAAACTATATTATGTTCCTCTAATTCACTTATAATATCACTCTTTATATCCAGATCATGAACCCATTTAGATCTTATCTTGTATGTGGTGTTAGATGTGGGTCAAGGCTTAATTTCTTCCACACTAGTTTCCAATTGTCCTAGCAGTTTTTGTCAAATAGTGAGTACTTATTTCAGAAGCTGGAGTCTATGGGTTTATCAAAGACTATATTGCTATAGTTATTGCCTAGTTTGTCCAGTCTATAGACTACTCTATTTCTTACTCAGTACCAAATGGTTTTGATGATCGCTGCTTTATAATATAGTTTTAGATCTGGTACAGCAAGTCCACCATCATCAGCCTTTTTTTCATTAATTCTCTTGAAACTCTTGACCTTTTGTTCTTCCAAATGAATTGTGCTACTATTTTTTTTCTAGATCTGTAAGATAATTTCTTGGGAGTTTGATTGGTATAGCACTAAATAAGTAAATTAGTTTGGGTAGTATTGTCATTTTTATTATATTCGCTCGGCCTACCTATGAACACTTAATGTTTTTCCAATTGACTAGGTCTGACTTTATTTGTGTGGAAAGTGTTTTGTAGTTTAGTTCGTATAGTTCCTGACTTTTCCTTGGCAGATAGATTCCCAAATATTTTATACTATCAACAGTTATTTTGAATGGAATTTCTTTTTGTATCTCTTGCTGCTGAACTTTGTTGGTAATATATAAAAATGCTGATGATTTATGTGGATTTATTTTGAATCCTGCAATTTTGCTAAAGTTGTGAATTGTTTTTTAGTAATTTTTTAGTCGAGATTCTAGGGTTCTCTAAGTATACCATCATGTCATATGCAAAGAGTGATAATATGATTTCCTCATTACCTACTCTAATTCCTTTAATCTCTTTTTCTTCTCTTACTGCCAAAGCTAACATTTCTAAGATAATATTAAATAATAATGGTGATAGTGGGCAGCCTTGTTTCACTCCTGATCTTACTGGGAATGGTTCTACTTTGACTCCATTACATATGATGCTTGCTGATGGTTTTAAGTAGATACTACTAATCATTTTAAGGAAAAGCCCATTTATTCCTATACTCTCTAGTGTTTTTTAATAGGAATGGGTGTTGTATTTTATCAAAGGCTTTTTCTGCATCTATTGAGATAATCATATGGTTTTTGTTAATTTGGTTATTAATATAATTGATTATGTTGATAGTTTTCCTCATATTGAACCAGCTCTGAATTCCTGGTATAAATCCTACTTGGTCATGGTGTATTATCCTGGGGATAACTTTCTCTAATCTCCTTTGTAAAATCTTATTTAAAATTTTTGCATCAATATTCATTAGGGAAATGGGTCTATAGTTTTCTTTCTCAGTTTTCTCCCTACCTGGTTTAACTATCAGCACCATATCTATGTCATAGAAGGAATTTGGTAGTACACCTTCTTTCCATATTTTTTCTTTTTTTTTTTATTTGCAAAACATATGTATGGGTAATTCCTAAACATTAACCCTTACAAAGCTTTCTGTTACAAATTTTTCACCCCTACTCTCCACCCCTCCCCTAGATGGCAGGATATCTACTACATGATAATTATGTTAGAATACTTAAGAAATCGAAAATATGTATAGTTATTGCATCATTTTTTTTTGTGCAGGAGAAATCATATCGACAAGAAAGAATAATCCGATAAAGGAAATACAATGCAAGCCCACCTCAATAGAGAATGTGAAAATGTTATGTTGTGGTCCACATTTCACATCCCTCTCTCTGGGTTTATATGTCTCTCTTCACAGAATAATTGGAACTGGTTTGAAGCATTTCATTGTTGAAGAGAGTCATGTCCATTAGAACTGATCCTCATATAGTATTGTTGTTGCCGTGAATAATGATCTCCTGGTTCTGCTCACTTCATTGAGCATTAGTTCATGCAAGTCTCTCCAGGCCTCTCTGAAATCGTCCTGCTGGTCGTTTCTTACAGAGCATTAATATTTCATAACATTTATATACCATAATTTATTCAGCCACTCTCCAATTGATGGACTTCCATTCAGTTTCCAGTTTCTAGCCACTACAAAAAG
>JAJPUD010022476.1:0-21356 GCA_023553655.1 Myrmecobius fasciatus | reverse complement strand
TCTTCTTCTTCTTCTTCTTCTTCTTCTTCTTCTTCTTCTTCTTCTTCTTCCTCCTCCTCCTCCTCTTCCTCCTTCTCCCTTCCTCCTCTTTTCCATCCTCCTCCTCCTCCTTCTCCTCCTCCTCCTCCTCCTCCTTCTCTCTCTCTCTCTCTCTCTCTCTCTCTCTCTCTCTCTCTCTCTCTCTCTCTCTCTCTCTCTCTCTCTGTCTTTCTTTTTCTCTCTCAATTGCCTGATAGTCTGGGTCTTCCTATCTTCTAGCTGATCTAGATCTGCTAGCTTGACTTCATTACATTCTCCCCCTTACTCTCCCCGTTTCCAGGTCAGAAGGTAGCTCTGCTTCTGACTTTTTGCTTCCTGTTGTCCATCTTGAGACAGAGTATGCTCTATCTCTTCCTTGGCTCAAGCTCAGACTCATTTCTTAACTCTTTCTCAGACTGAATTGGAGCATATTGGATTTCTTTTTGGCCAGGTCTTGGGCTCAGGATAAAAAAGTAGAATATTTTTGAGGGATTGTAGAGTACTTTCAATAACTGCAAGCTCCTCTCTCACACTAACACTTAATTTTTTTTGAGGGGTGCTGTGCTGTGGATGGAGAATAAGCCTTGGAGCTAGGAAGATTTGGGTTCATGTCTGACACATCCTGGCTGTGTGCCCTGGCCAAGTGTTTAGGACCCAAAGTTTACAGAGAATGTATTGAATGTGTTTCACTGGGAGAAACAGTTTACTCATCTGAGATATCAATGAAATTCAGTCTCTATTCCCATCTTGTTCTTATGCAGCACATGCAAAAAATAAAAATAAAAAAGAGGAAAACTGTATAGAAAGTCAAACCAATATTTGACATCACATGCAATATGTTTTTTTAAACACTTTTTCCCCCCTAAGGTAATAGTTTTTAAGTGACTTGCCTAAGGTCATACAGCTAGGAAGTATTAAGTGTTTTGAGTTCACATTTGAATTCAAGTCCTCCTGACTCAGGGCTGGAGTTCTATCCCCTGCACCATCTAGCTGCCCCCAAATGTAGTATCTTTTTTACACCAATATTGTCTCCATGCTGCCATGTGAATTTGAACCATCGATCCCCAAAGTCTTCCAAAGACCATGATGATGGATGACCTAAAGGACATTAGAGAGAGATATAGCAGCTTGAGCTAGGATTAGCCTTTTCCCAGCTTTCAGTAAGTGGTATGGAAGATGTCACCCAGGTTGTATTCAAGCAGAGAAGGAGGCAAGTGCATCATGGGGCTAGGGTGAGGGGTAGCTGATGGATGGACTATGTGTCCATCCTGGTTCCCTGATGGAGTGGGGAGAGGGGGCTGTGGAGAGGCCTTCAATGCCACCATGAAATCTCTGAAGAGGTAGGGCCACAGGCAAGCACCAAACATCATGAATTGTCTTGGAACCATTGGTAGGAAGACCCAGCCCAGGCAGAACACAGAGCTACAAGTTTCCCTTGCAGTCACTTTGCATTTCCAAAGCAGCTCCCAAAGGCCCCAAAGCTTTTCACAGTTATTGAAGATACCACATAACCTGGTCACAGAGCAGGGCAGGGACCCGAGAGAGGAGAAAACTGGGACTCTAAGAGATGGAGGGCACTCAGAAAGCCCAATTTTCACCAGGTTCTTTGTGTAAACTGGCTGAAAAGTTGAGGGGCTCAACAGAGAGTTGGAATCAAGAACCTCCTAGGTTCCAATTCTACTTCAGATACTAGCTGAGTGATCCTATGCAAGTCACTTAATGTCCTGTAACAAGATTATAACATTAGTACTTCCAACCCAGTGTCATGATCAAGTAAGTTAATTTACATAAAGCATTTTACAAACTTTCAAGTGCTAAAGAAATTCAGTAGAAATTATTATCCCATCAATTCCTAGTCAAGTGACCTCAGGCAAATCTCTTTGTTTCTTTGAGCCTCCAAGTTCTTATCTGTCAAATGGGGATGGCACTACTGGGAGAGATGACTTAGCAGGCTGATGGAAGGTCATGTGTATGTGGGAGATGTTGGTGGATCTTGCCCAAGGTCAGACAAGTAATAAGTATAGGAATAGGGATATGACTGCACATCCCTAACTTTTCCCACTGAACCACACAGATAAATTTCTCCAAATAAATAACACTAACTAATGTTTATGGAACACTTCAAGGCTTGCAAAGCAGTTGATACATTACTATCTCATTTGATCTTCCCAACAAGCCTAGGAGGGAGCTGAGGGAAAGGAGGCTGAGAGAACCCAGGAGCACACTAGTGTTTGAAGCAGAATTTGAACTCAGTACTTTTATGACTCCAAGTCCAGCACTGGGATACCACTTACCTGCCTGATCTTTCCCACCTGGTCTATCTGGTCCTTTACCATTCTGGTGGCACTCTTGTGTGGTCCTCTACCTTTTGAATATCCTTTGTAACAACTCTCAAATATCCCTACTTCTCCCCTTTGACTCTGCCATCCCCTAGCACAGACTCTCACTGATAAATCTGCTCCATTTTCATGCACTCTATTGATGTTTGCTTGCATTATGTTTCCCTTCTCAGGTTTTGATCCGATTTTTCTTTTACAGAAAGATAACTATAAATATACACATATTCAATTTGTCATATATTTTAATATAATTAACATGTATTAGACTTCTTGCCATCTAGAGGGGTGGAGGGGGGAAAATTTGGAACAGAAAGCTTTGCAAGGGTCAATGATGAAAAATTACCCATGCATATGTTTTGCAAATAAAAAGCTTTAATTTAAAAAAAAAAAAGATAAATCTGCTGCATTCTCCATTCAGCCACTAAGGAGAGGTTCCTAAAACTACGCCATATAAATACATAGATGATAAGTTGAGGAAGGAGTCTCATGTCATTATAGCTGAGGAAAGAATCTCTTTTATTGGTTCTTCATCCCTTTCAAGCTCTAAACTATGAGGATTTCCCAAGGTTCTTTCCTGGACTGGCTTTACTTCTATGCTATCTTACTAGGTGATCTCATCAACTCCCATGGGGCTCAATGATCATCTCTATCCAGATGATACCTGGAGGGAATATCTAGCCTTGGTCTCTTCCTGGTCCTACTGAGACACTTATCTCCATTTACCCTTCAGAAATCTTAAACTGTATGCCTTATAGGCAACCCAAATTCAGAATCTCCATAACAGAACATCTCTGCAAACCCTTTTCTCATCTGAACTTTCCCTTTTACAGGCTTAATTTATTTAATTGTGCTTTGTAGATCTTGCAAATTGAAATTGTGGCAACATTGAATCTAGCAAGTGCCATTTTTCCAATAGTATGTGCTCACATTATATCTCTGTGTCACATTTTGGTAATTCCTGCAATATTTCAAACTTTTTCAGAGTATTATATCTATTCTGGAGATCTGTAATCAAACAATAATTTGATGTTATTGTTAAAATTGTTTTGGGGTTTTATGAACCATATCCAAGCAAGATAGCACCAATCACAAATGTGTGTATTCTGAGGACTTCACTTATCAACTGTTCTCTCTCTCTCTCTCCCTTTCTTTTAGCCTCCTTATTTTCTTAGACACAAAAATATTGAAATTAGGTCCTCTTCATTGCCAGTGCCTTTTTTCTATTTTTTTGTTCGTACTCATTTGTTTCCCCACTAGATTGTGAGCTCCTTGAGGGCAGGACCTTTGTCTCTTTGTTGTTCTACAGTGTCACTATTTCCACTTGCCCTTTGGATGTGTTAAACTGTATGTCCTATAGGCAGCTCAAATTCAGAATATACAAAACAGAGTATATCCTTTCAGTGACTTCTAAGTGTTCAAGTGAAAGGAAGAGTCAATCTCTGTGCAAACTTTATCATTGTCTTCTTTTAAGAAATTGCCACAGCCACTCCAATTATCAAAAACCACCACTCTGCCAGTCAGCAACCATCAACAATGAGGTAAGACTCTTCACTAACAAAAAGATCACCTCTTGCTGAAGATGATGGTTAGCATTTTTTAGAAATAAAGTATTTTATTTTATTTTCAAAATATATGCATAGATGTCAACATTCACCCTTGCAAAACCTTGTGTTCCATTTTTTTTCTCTCTCTTTTCTCCCCCCACCCTGTCCCTTAGGTAGCAAATAATCCAATATACGTTAAACACATGCAATTCTTTTATAGATATTTCCATAATTTTCATCCACAAGAAAAATCAGATCAAAAAGAAAAAAAACAAAGAAAGAAAACAAAAAGCAAGCAAACAGCAACAAAAAAAGGTGAAAGTACTATGTTGTGATCCACATTTAGTCCCTATAGTTCTTTCTCTGGGTGCAAATGGCTCTCTCCAGCCCAAGGCCATTGGAATTGGCCTGAATCACCTCATTGTTGAAAAGAGCCAAATCCATCAGAATTGATCTTTGCATAATCTGGCTCTTGCCTTGTATAATGATCTCCTGGTTCTGCTCACTTCACCCAGAATCAGTTCCTATAATTCTCTCCAGGCCTCTCTGAAATCATCCTACTGATCATTTCCTAAAGAACAATAATGTTCCATCACATTCATATATCATAACTTGTTCAGCCATTCCCAACTGATGGGCATCCACTCAATTTCCAGTTCCTTGCCCCTACAAAATGGGCTGCCCCAAACTAAATCAAATATTTTAAAAATTAAGGCATGTACATTGTTCTTTGGACATGTAACTACTGTACACTTAATAGACTACAGCATAGTGTAAGCATAACTTTTATATATACACTGGAAAACCAATCAATTCATGTGACAGGTTTTATTGCACCATTTGATTTATTGCAATGGTCTGGAACCCAACCCCCAATATCTCCAAGATGTATTTGTACCATAGAGGGTACCACCAAGGATCACAACCTCAGCAGATTCCTGTTCCTGTCGATCTCCATCACCCACCTACTCAATCCCTTACCAAAGTGTGTTGATTCTACCTCTACAAAACTTTTCAGATCCAACCTCTTCTCTCCATTCTGATGACCACCAGCCAACTTTAGGCCCTCATCACCTCTAATCTAGTCTAAGACAGTTGCCATCTAATTGGTCTCTCCATTCAGTTGCCAAAGCGAATTTCCTGAAGTGAAGTTTAGACTATGTCACTCCCCTCCCTTCCTTATCCCTTTCTGAAGGCTCCTTTTTACCTCCAGGATGAAATATGAAGTCCTCTCATGGCATTTAAGGCTCTTCATGACCTGGTCCTTCCTATTTTTCCAATTTTTTTTCCTTTACTTCCTCTCATGTACTCAAGAGACCCAGAAATATTGGCTTCCTTTCTGTTCCTACACCTCTACCTCCCATCTCTGTACCCTTGCATTAGCTGTTTCCCTTCTTCCCTTTACCTCAGGACATCCTTGGCTTCCTTCAAGACTCAGCTGGAATTCCTTTCCCAATCCCTCAATCTACTTGAGCCTCCCTCTCCTGCCATTCAATAGCATAGTTTATGTATCCATGTAACTAGTTACTTATATGTTGCCTCTTCCCATATAAGCTCCTTGAAGCCAAGAATTATTTGTGGTTTCTTTGTATCCCCAGGCTGGAACATGGTAAACACTTAATAAATACTTGTTGACTGATTGATCATGATGCTTTTCTGGTCTTCCCACCCCCATCCCTCTAACCATTCTTCTATATCCCTAATATCTACCTACCTACCTACCTATCTATCTATCCATCCACCTATTCTCTCCCCTCCTCTTGTTTTATCTTCTGCCCTCTGTTCTGCTCTCCTTTTCTTTTCTCCTTCCCACCTTCCCCTCCCCTCAAGAATCTTCCCATTTGTTCTAAATAGTTCTAAATACTCACTAAAAGTGAACAGAACCAAGAAAATGTTGTACACAGCAGCAACAAGATTGTACAATGATCAATTCTGATGGACGTGGCTCTTTTCAACAGGGAGGAGATTCAGGCTAGTTCCAACAGTCCTGTGATGGAGAAAGTCATCTGCACCCAGAGGGAGGACTACAGGAAGTGGATATGATTGAAGCACAGTATTTTCACCTTGTTGTTGTTATTTGTTTGGTTTTTTCTTTCTCATTCCTCTCCACCCCTTCTGAACTGATTTTTTTTGTGCAGCATGATTGTGGAAATACGTAGAGAATTGTACATGTTTAACATTTATTGAATTATTTGGGAGGGGATGGGGGAGAAAGGAGGAAAAATTTGGAACGCAAGGTTTTGCAAGGGTGAATTTTGAAAATTATCTTTGCATATATTTTGAAAAAAAACTTATTATTTTAAAAATAAATAAAATAAAAAAGCAAAAAAGTTAGTTTTTTTAGCCCATTGCACCTAATTCATCCTGAATTTGCATCTACTCTTGTCCCTTTTAGATAAACTCTGACATGCTCCTGGGGTTTCAGAGCACGGGGAAAAGGGGGAAAGAGGAGATAGAGGCCAGACTTGGGGACAGGGGCAAGAAGACAAGGCTGTGGCAAATCTCTGGGGCCTCAGAGTCACCTGAAGGATTCAAGGAGCATGACCTGTAAGCCAACTCCCTGGTCCAGTTGAGTGCTGAGGACACAGAGGGAAAGCTTTGGAAACATTTGTAAAACAGTCTCTGCTCCTAAGGAGGCGGGGAGACATTTCAATGGGGAAGACAATATGTACATAATAAGATACATACAAGACACATTCTGAGTGCGTGGAAGGCAAGCTGAGATAGGAAGCTTCTAGCAGTGGAGAGAGCCAGGAGAGGCTTCTTGCAGAAACTTGAAGGAAGTCAGGGAAGTCAGGCAATGGAGGTGAGAAGGAAGGGCATCCCCTGGCATGAGGTACAGCCACAGCAAAGGCCCTGAAGCAGGAAAGTGTGCCAAGAACGGAAAATAGACCAGTGTAGAATCAGTCTAAGCAGCTGAATCATATAGAGAGGTGGGGAACAAAGTACAAGTCTGGAAAAGCAGGAAGGAGCCAGGTAGGGAGGGGCTCTAAATGCTCCCCCAGGGACTAAGGTAGACCAAAGGTTGGGATGAACAGGAGGAGGGAGGCCAGTTGGGTGAACCACAGGTGAGTCAGAAACAGCCAAGTATGAGAGGTCAGGGAAGGCAGAAGGTCTCAATTCATTTTAATTCAAAAGGTACTTATTAAAAACTGTCTGCCTGCTGAGCCCTATGCCCCAGAATACAGGAGATCCTTGGATGAGTCAGATCTTGCCCCCAAGGAGCTCAGAAGATAACCATTAGGCTACACAGTATTCCATGATATATAAATGTGTGTGTGTGTGTGTGTGTGTATATATATATACATATATATATACATATATATATATATATACACTTTAGAAAGGGGCAGTCTAGATACTTCCTGACCTCTAGTGAGGAAGAAGGGATTGTCTGCCAATGAGCAAATCAGGAAAAGCTTCTTAGAGGAAGAAGAATTGGAATTAGGCTTTAAAGAATTAATAGGAATTAAACAGAGGGGAGGGAGAGCATCCAGGCTCTGGGAAGCACTACAATTCATGGGTATCCAATGAGGATGGAGACTCACACTGTTTCTTGAAGTGTTCGGCACAGGAAGACCTCTTGATTCCAGCTTCTATCCCTCTTTCCATTGCTGCCAGAAGCATCTTTCACAGGCTTGCCTCTGTCTTGCTGTAAGTGCTTAATAAATAAAATAAAGGCTCGTTGAACTGAATGGAATGGGACTGAATGGCTTTTCTTCAGCTACATTCAGTAACTTGTTATTGTCTACCCAGAAACATTCAGACACCTTGGTTTGGCAATCAAGACCCTCCACAATCTGGTATCACTTCCTTTTCAAGTCCTTTCTTCTATTATTCCCCTCCTTGCAGTCTTATTTGCCAGGCAGACTGGATGGCTCCCTATGCTCCCACCCTGGACTCTTAGCAGTTCTGTGACAGACATAGTATCTTAGTTAGATGTTATATCTCCCCAGTGCTTAGAACAATCTTCTGCATATTGTAGGCACCTGAAAACGTTTGTTGAATGAATTAGGCTACATTTCCTAGCTGTGTGACCTTGGGCAACTCACTTAGCCCCAATTGCCTCAGCAAAAAAAAATAATCAATAATAAAACAAATAAAAATGAATGAATTAGGCTGAAGAAATATGCTGAGGATCAGATCATGGAAGTCCTTGAATGCAGGTTAAAGGAGGTAAATTGTTGTTCAGTCAATATAATAGATCTTCTGGGACTAATGATCTGATTTCATGATCTCAGAGGTCAGATGAAGAAACATGTTATTCTATATCATAACTTATTCAGCCATTCCCCAATTGATGGGGAGGTGATCATATTTTGCCAAAATCTCTGGATCAAAGGGAATGCACATTTTTGGTTATTTTCTTCACATAATTCCAATTTGCTTTCCCGAATGGTTGGATTCATTCATGCTCTACCAGGATTGTGTCACTGCCTATCTTTCCCTAGTCCTTCCAACATTGACTATTTCCATCTGTTGTCACCTTTGACAAATTTTTGGGAATAATATGAAACTTTTGTTTTTTAGTTCCCTTATTAGTGATTTCTATCAACTTTTCTTTTAGTTGTTCATGATTTACAATTCTTTTGAGAACTGGTCATATTCTACAGCTTTTGAGAGCTGTTCATATTCTATGACCACTTATATACTGAATCATTCTGAGCCTCAATTTTTTATATAATTAACATTTTTACAAGTTAGAAAATTCTTTGGAACTAAAAGCCTTTCCTGTTTAGCTTCCTCTTACTTTTCCAGAGTTTTTATACTTTACTCCATTTATTTTTTGATCCAAGATGTTGGTCTCTGGCTGTTGCTGGAAGAAGATACTCTATTTCTGGACTCTAGGAATTTTCTCTTCTTATCTCTTTTCAGCTCTATCTGCTGGCTTTCTGGCTTTATTTAATTCTCAACTAAATTCCCATTTTTTACATGGAATTTTCCCAATTCTTTTTATCCTAGTGCCTTCCTCTATTAATTACTTCTTTTTTTATCTTGTATTTAGCTTGTTTGTAGTTGCCTCCATTAAATAGTGAGCTTTTTCAGAGCAGGAACTATCTTTGGCCTCTTTTTATCCCTAGGACTTAACACATTGCCTGGAACATAGTAGGTACTTAATAAATGTTTATTGATTAACTGAGAAGTTGGAGGCATAGTTGGCATGCTTATGATATAACACTCAAATGAAATGGAAGCTCAGTAGGATGGACAGCTGACATGTTGCACAATATAATCAGGATCTAAAAAGGTCTTTACAGATCTGAAAACTGGATAAAATCTCATCATAAGATTAAATTCTACAGAGATAAATATAAAATCCTGAGCTTGGTTAAAAATAATCAACTTTACAAATGCCAAATGGAAGAGAATATGAGTAGACAGTAATTCAGAGGAAATAGATCTGAAAGGTTCAGTAAAGGGCAGTTCATAAAAGACTGGAGTCAACAGCATGAAGTAGCAACCAAGAAAGGTATTTTTATCTTTAGATAAATTAATAGACATGTAACCTGGACCAATACGACCTGATCATCTCTGCCTTTTGAATCTTCCACTGTTTCAGGAGATTTGAAAGGTATTCAAGATGAAGTTTCTAAGACCTTTCTACCATTAAGGGATTGTCCTGAAGTCCTTCTAATTTTCCCAATGACATTACATAGGGGAGGGAAGCCCTAATTTCGGGTGTTTTTGAAGAGTCAAGATACCACTGCCATGGCTGGAAGAAGGAAACCCAAGATAGTATGGGGGTGAAATTGGTACATGAGTTCAGCCACAGTCAGAGCTTTCTATGATGGCAATCTGCTATGAATCCTACTTGGGTATAAGATGATTGCTTCCTTTTATATTAAAGATTGCCAAGAGAAACCTCTCTTTTCCCACTATACTCTACAAGTCATGGGAGTGTGTGGAGCTATTCCTAGCATGCAAGAGTGGATGGGAGGAGAAAAGAAACCCAAGAGACAGTAATGCCTATTGTGGCAGAGAAGTAAGAGATTACATCTTTACTTTATTGTATCTTAAAATTGCAGTGATTTATGAGTTGTATGTCTGAATCTATTAGGTACATATAGGAAAATTATTAAAAGGATAAACTATTCCCTTTGACCCAATAGTGTTTCTATTGGGCCTATATCCCAAAGAGATCTTAGAGGAGGGAAAGGGACCCACAGGTGCAAGAATGTTTGTGGCAGCCCTTTTTGTAGTGGCAAGAAACTGGAAATTGAAAGGATGCCCATCAATTGGAGAGTGAATAAATTATGGTATATGAATATTATGGAATATTATTGCTCTGTAAGAAACGACCAGCAGGACGATTTCAGAGAGGCCTGGAGGGACTTGCATGAACTGATGCTGAGTGAAACGAGCAGAACCAGGAGATCATCATACACAGCAACAACAGTATTACATGATGATCAATTCTGATGGACAAGGCTCTCTGCAAGAAAGAATTGTCTCAATCCAGTTCCAATTGTTCACTGAAGAAAACCATATACACCCAGAGAGAGGGATATGAAATATGGACCACAACATAACATTTTCATGATCTCTATTGACATTTGCTTGCATTGTGTTGCCTTTCTCTGATTCTTTTTTTTTTTCTTGTAGATAGGATTTTTCTTGCATAACTTCTCAAGTATTTCAACATTATTAACATGTAGTGGACTTCCTGCCATCTAGGGGAGGGGAGGGAACTGGGGGTAAAATTTGTAATGGAAAGCTTTATTAAGATCAATGCTGGGGAACTACCCATACATATGTTATACAAATAAAAAGCTTTAATAAAAAAAAAACAAAAAAAAAACAACTATTCCAAGGGGTAGGGAAAACCAATATAATTGCAGCAATTATTATATTTTAAGTAAATTTATGCTTATAAATGATTTAATCTAAGGGAACATTTATAAATATAAATTTATTCCCTTAGATTAGAACCCTGGAAATAAAAACATGTCGACAGGATAAATGATGTTTGTCCATGGGGTGGGAAGGGCCAAAGCAACTAGGTGTCCATCTTTGGGAAGTGGTTAGGCTTTGATCACCACTTGGTGGCTGACTCAGGTATTGCTCTTCAAATTATTCCAAACCTTCCTCCCCGCCCCCCCCCTTTTTAAAACTGGATTTTGACCTGTATGACAGCTGTTTCCTTATGTGTTTAAAGGAAAAAGGAAAGAAATAAGAATTTATATAGTTCCTACTGTGTTTCAGGGACTTTGCTAAATGCTTTTATTTTAAAACAAATATAATCTCAATTGGTCCATACAGCAACCATATAAGGTAGGTATGATTTCCATCTCCATTTTACAGCTGAGGAAACTGAAGCAAACAGAGGTTAAATCTTGTCCAGAATCAAACAGCTAATGTCTGGGGTCAGACTTAGTTCTTGAACTCAGATCTTCTGATGCCCAGGTCCAGAGCTCTATTTACTATGCTACTAGCTATTTCTAGCTATAGATATTGGCCAACTAGGGGTACTATTGGGTCATACAGATCATTCACAGTTTAGTAACTCATGGAGCAGAGTTCCAAATTGTTTTCTGGAATGGCTGGACCCATCCATAGCACTGTACAAGTCTACCTCTTCTACTAAAACCCTCTAACATTTTTCATTTCCTTCCTTCCTTCCTTCCTTCCTTCCTTCCTTCCTTCCTTCCTTCCTTCCTTCCTTTCTTTTCTTTCTTTCTTTCTTTCTTTCTTTCTTTCTTTCTTTCTTTCTTTCTTTCTTTCTTTCTTTCCTCTTTTCACCTTTAACAACCTGATAGATGTGAGGCAGAATCTCAGGGTTGATATAATTTACATTTCTCCACTTATTGGTGATTTGAAACATTTTTATATGACTGTTAAGAGCTTGAATTTCTTCCTTTGAGAACTATCTACTCATGATCTTTGACTAATTATCGAATAGGGAATGGCTGTTAGTCTCATAAACTGGAATCAGTTTCTTTTGCATCTTAGAAATGAGACCAATTTTGTGTTGTGGAAGCCTCAGAAAGTAGAATTAGATCAGAAAATGTTGAGAGAAAGTTTGATTCAATATAAGTAAAGCATCATCAGCAATGAAAGCTAACCCAAAATAGAATAGACTCCTTGAGGTTTTGAGTTCTCTGCCATTAGCTGTATTCAAGTGGAATTCTGATAATCAATTATTAAAGATATTGTGACTTCCTTTTCTTGGATGAATTGTCTGCTGAGGTCAAGTCTAGCTCTGAGATACTGTGATTTGATGGCTTGTCAAACCTGAAGTCTTATTGGTCATCTGAAAATCATATTGGGGATAAATTTGTAAGGAGAAAACCAGGAAAACTTGCTAGGGAATATCAAGTTTATAGGGAAAAGCTACAGATCTCTAGACCCTTTGTGTCCCCTGGGGGGGGGGACAATACAGAGCAATAGAGCTCTGGACTCTATGCCCCACTGAGGCACCTTCATATCATTCATTTCCAAATGTTGCATTACAATTACCTTCTTTTCTTTCCTTCTTTAGCTAGGCAGGAGTGTCGTTAAAAAAGCCAGTTTCCAAGGGAAAAAGGGGAGAGGAGAAACAGGAGGGTGAGGGGGAGAAAGAGGGGGAGGAGAGAGAGGAAGAGAGAGAAAGAGAGAGGGGAGGTCATAAATAACAGAAGAAGAATTGGATGAGGAAAGAAGGGATAGATTTTAGGAAATAGTGATGGGAAAACTGAGTGGATGGGGCATGTTATAATGAGATGAAAACTGTCACTGTGTAGGAAAAGGAGATAAATAGGGATGAAGTTTGTGTGCCCCATCTCATATACTCTGTGTGAATAGGTGTATGGGGAGGTTGTTTTGCATTGTTTTTCATAAATTGGAACCAGAATCCTTCTTGGGACTCAGAGATATGGGATAAAGCCTGGGAAAGATTCCTTTCCTCTATTCACGAGAGCCATGACTTTACTCCCTGGAGACCTCACAAGTCTCACAGATCTGAAAACTCCACTCAGCTGAGCCATGGCAACAGCTAAGAGCCCAGTGCTATTGTCCCCCTGAGTAAAGAAGAGGCCAGGGAGGAGAGAGCAGCTGTTTCATCTGTATCTTGAGGCAGGGGGTGGGGAAGGAAAAGAAAAGAACCCAGCTGTTTGGTTTAGGTCCTGGAACAGAAGTTTGTTTAGGGAATTTGGGAAGATATCCTGAAAGTGGTGAGTCTGAAATCATTCTCCAGATCTTACTGCTTCCAGGGTCAAAAAGACTCTGGTTTCCTGCATTTTATGCCATCCCCAAACTCCCCTGCCCATCATAAAAGGCCCTCCACAATCTGAAGCCATCCCCTTCCCCCTCCCATCTCATATCACTCCCATCCACTCAGTCCAAACTGTTCTCTTTCCCACAGATGCATGGTGCACTTTCCCACCTCTGTGCCTTATTTTAGGCTATTCTTTGTGCCTGAAATATCCTCTCTCCCCCTTCTCTTGTTGAATTCCTTCCCACCCTTTGAAACCCAATTTCAGTGACATTTTATCTTTACCCCACTCCTAACTTCATCAATCAAACAGCATGATTTTCGAAGTATCTGTTATGTGCCAGGCAATGTGCTATTATGAAACACTCCCTAATCTTTAGTCAGCAATGACCATCCTTCCCAGAACTTGTATCGTTTCTCTCTCTAACACTCAAATATCCTTATTATGTTTTATTGTGCCCTGCATTATCTGCTTTTATATTTTATCCATTTTCTAGACTACAAGTTCCATGAAGGAAAGAAGCACATCTTATCTAAACTTTGTGTTTTCCCCAGAACCCATAATAGGGCACTGCAAACAAGACAAATATATAATAAATGTTTTCTGAATATGTACAAAGGATCAACAGGTCTTTTTAGGATAAATGCATCATGACAATCCCACCAATGTCCTTTAGCTGCTGCTGCTGCTGATGATATTATCACTGTCATGATCATTATTAATGGCTAGCATTTACATAGCACTCCAAGGTTTGCATAACACTTTACCTTGATTCAGTTCCACTAGTACACTTTGGATAGTTAACATTGGCCCAGTCTGACAATTTGCTTTGGAGAGACCATACTGATTTAGTCATGCTGATAAGCTTTGGAAAGGAAGTCTCATTCCTGAGTCATCAGTATCACTGATCCAACTCCATTACTGCTTTCAGAATAAAAGACTCCATTAAAGATCCATCATATGACTATATATTGGGAATTGGAAGGGACCTTAGAGGCCAGTTAGGCCAACCCCCTCATATTGCAGAGGAGAAAAGTGCAAAGACATTAAGTGACGTGGCCAAGGTCACACCAGTAGCAGAATCAGGATCTGAACCCAAATTCTCTGCTGCCAAGTCTAGAGCTCTTTCTAATGCACTACACTACAGCATCTCCTGCATGGATAACTTTACCTCTCATCCATCATTGTTTTCAGGATGGGCAATTCAGGCTCAAAAGGACTAAACAATGATCAGATACATGCATTCTGAATGAGGGAGAAGAGACTATCACTTTTTTGAAAGCCCCCCCCCAATATTTTAAGAGACAATGAGGGAATAAAAACAGGCAAGCTTAGGTCTTGGCCATTTTTTTAATTGTAGGAACATCCTAGGGACAATGGATAAGAGGATGGAGAAACTTATTTTTAATAAGTGATCTATCCCCAAGAAAACAAACATAAAAATATGGAATTTGGAATGAGACAGTATGAAATTTAAAAAGGAGACATGGAAGTAGAGATAGTGTAGAAATACAATAAAGTCGATAAGGAATTGGGCTGGGAACAAGGAGATGCAATAGGAGGGTTTAAGAAAAAAAAGTGGGAGGTAGAGTTAGGGATAGCTATCAGTAAAACAAATTTCATACAAGAAGAACTTCTGAGGGGATTGCAAAAAGGAGAGAGCCAGACGGGGAAGAGAGAGACAGAGACAGAGACAGAGACCAATAGACAGAGACAGATAGAGAGACAGAGGGGAGGGAAATGCAAAAGAGGGGACTGGATTGGAGGCAACATTGCTTCAATTCTAGATAAGTTGTGCTTGTATCACCTCCCTTCTATTTCTTTTCCCTTTTAGAGTGTGAGGCTAGGATGAAGAAAGAGTTAAAAACAAACACATAACTAACAATAATTGTATGTGCAGGAGATGAACTTGCCCATAAAAGGCAGAACAGAATGAGTGAGGAAGCAAAATCCAGCAATTTGTTGTTTACAAACAACATACTTAAAACATAAAGATTCACACAGAGGATGGGCAGCTTAATCTCATTCCCAGTTCCAGGTCCGTTCCAGCCCCAGCAGTAACCAAAGGATGGACACCTACGTTCCAACCCGTCGGTACCTTCTTCATGGACAGCTCCCTTTCAAACCCAACAGTGTCCCGAAGGATCAAGTTATGCCTCAGGCCCCTAGAGTCTTCACGGATCTTCGGCTCTGTCCCAGCCCTGTCAACACTCTCTTCGTGGTCAATATCCTCTCATGGACAGCTCCTTCCAAGCCCACCAAGACCTTGGAATGGACAGCTTCATCTCTGTCCTGCGACGTCCGCTTCAGGGACAGCTCCCATTATTTCCCTGAGGAAATACAGCTAGGTCTCAGCTGCATCAGAACCTTCTCCATGGACAGCTCCATTTCTGCTTAATCTCGGACAGCTCCATCGCAACCGCAGCCTTGTGCTCTGGGCCGACCTCCCAACCTCCTCAAGTCTGATAGATCGGTCAGTCTGTCCTACCGCTGGCTCCCTCATCCCTCTGCTCTCTGGAGACCTTGGACCCCGGCCCTATCTGCTCCCCTGCAGCTGCGCGCCTCTACCCAGCAGCCCCTCTTCCTCTGCCTTACGACATCATCCGTTCCCAACCGGATGGATCTTCAGCATCCTTTGCCTCCGCGGTCCTCGCCCCCACACCGCTGCCCTGCCTGATTCCCTTACACTCGATCCCCTCATCTGCACCGGATCCCCTTGGTCTCGCATCCACCAACCAACCAGCTTCCCGGCCAGGCTCCCCTCCCCCCTCATCTCACCTCCTCCCCCTTTCCATCCTGCCCCTCCCTCCCCCTCCCCCTGCGGCACTGCTGCCTGTGCAGCCGCGGTATCTGCTCCGGGTGTCTCGGACAGCGGCGGCGGTCGCGGGGTGCGTGGGGCTCACTGGACAGTGGGGGGACGAGCGGCGAGCGAGGGAGCTGGGGCGGGGGCTGGCGGCGCCGTCCACCCCTCCCCCCATCTCCGCAGTCGGGCAGCCTTTCCCCGGGAGAAGATGGCGGATCGGGCGGAGATGTTTTCTCTCTCTACCTTCCACTCCCTGTCACCACCGGGAGGCAGGTAGGTACCTGGGACACTCAGACCTCGGCTGGTTCTCGAACCCTCTCCGAGACCTCTCCCATCCTCCCTCCTTTACGGCCCTCTCCAGGTCAGCACCCTCTCCCCTCCTGGATTACTCATTTACCCCCTCCCCCGGCCCCTCTCCCACCCCTATCTCCGAGGTCCCTTCTCCTTTGGCTTCTAACTCTTCCTTCCCCAATCCCCTGGCTCCCTTGCAGCCTCATTTCCTGGCGCCCCTTCTCCGCATCCTCACCCCCTGATTTCTCCACCCCCTGCCACCCCATCTTTCATCCCGCATCCTCTGTCCCTCATCCCTTTTCTAACTGTTCAGCCGCCCTCAGGTTACAGGCCTCTTGCCCCTCCCCCAATTCCTCCAGTCTCTGGGTCTCCCCCTTCCTTCTCAGACCTGCGCTCTCCTTTTTGGGCCTGGGCCTTCCATCTCCGAAGTCCGGCCCACAATGAAAGGCCATAGCTGGCCACAGTCCTGGGATCAGGGCGATTGTCCCTACGTCCAGGACCTGCGACATCCTTCTACTACTGCAGGCCTAGCCTGTATCTGGGCCTGGACAGCAAAGGGTAATGGATGGAGCCTGAGTAAAAGGCTGGGGTTCAGGGACTAAGAAAAGAGGATGGAGTCTGTGGAAGAGTTTGGGGGAGGGGGATAAGGAGGATGGGGGATGGGGCCTGGTCCAGAGCTAAAGTTAGGGGGTGGAGTCAGGAGAGTAGACCAGGGAAGGGAAATGGAGTCCTTGGGGAGGGGTAGGATACCTGGGGGAGGAGGACAAACAGGGCCTTGCTCCTTCCATTATGCTCCACCCCTTCTCTCCTCCCCATCAGCTGCTGCAGCACTAGTCTTGACACCCCCCCCCTCCAGCTCAGCAAAGCTCCCCGGGGGAAGGGTGGGGTTGTGGGTTAGGACTGAAGATGAGGAACAGAGAAGAGAGGGACCCCTGTCCTAACCCAGACCTTTGAGCAGGTGCCAAACCTATGGGGGCTGGCCTAGTCCTATCCTGCTCTGTCCTTCCCTGTGAGAGCCAAAGTTCTGGTGCTGCTTCCAGATGGGTCTGATAGGTAAAGGAGGAATTGAAGGAAGTTGGGGGCTATAGGAAATGAGGTGGGGGACTTCTGAGAGGGCCTTTGTCATAAGAAGTGGAAAGGCAACCCTTGGAGAGCCAGGACTTGATGCAAAGTAGTCAAGGACACAGTAGGTCCCAACCATCCCTTGTGTTGATTAAGCCCTTATTTGTGCCAGTTGCAGCAGTGATAGGCACTGGCAGAGAGACAAAGACCAATGAACCTTGGGCTTTGCCCTTGCAGAGGGTGGAAGGGGTTCATAGTTAGGCAAAGAGGAAAACATGAACGAATGTAGTAAAGCCCATAAAGAAGAAGGGCATCGGAGCGCTCCAAGAATATTCAGGGGAAGCTTGTTACCAACTGGGCTTTAGGAGAGGGGAATCAGAGAAGGCCACCTGGAGGAGGTGGCTTTTGAGCTGAGCTTTTAAGAATGGATAGGATTTCACCAAATGCAGATGGAGAAGGGGGATAGCATTTCAGGCAATGGGAAAACAAAGGCATGGAGATGGGGAAATATGAGATGTGTGGCAGGCCATGGACATCCCTCCAGTTGCTTGAGGGTTAAGACTGGAAAGGGAAAGATTGCAGAAGACTTTAGACCAAGAAAAAAGGTATTCCATAGACATCTGGGAATCATCGAGTAGTTTCTGAATGATGTACAAAAGGAAAAGTAATCTGATAACACGAGCAGGACAGATTGAAGAGAGAAAGGGGGGGGGCTGGAAACAGGCAGAACAATTAGGAGGTTATTGTAATAATCCAGGTGAAAGGTGATGGGAGTCTGAATTAGGGTGCTCCTTATATGGAAGGTTGGATGGATAGATGGATACAGAGATGTGGATGTAGAAAGGTTTGATAAGTGATTGGAGATGGAGTTGAGAGAAAGGATGACAATGAGGTTTCAAGTTTGGGTGCCTAAGATGTAAATGACAAATTTGGGAGGAGAAATAGAGATGGGGTGGGGGGAGAAGGCTGGTTTGGGATATGTCTGATTCATTTATGGGAATTCCAGACCCAAACCCAGAGAGAAAAGTAAGGAGAAGCATTATGGAAAGGGTGGGTTCAAGTCTTATTCTGGTTTTGTGACAAATCACTTAACTACAGTTCTCCTGAGTATTGCTCTAAGAAGATACTGTTATAACAAGTCCTATTATAAAACTATAAGAATTGTGGTTTGAAAAATTGGTGAGAGAGAAAGAGAGGGGGGAAGGAAGGAGAGGAGAGATGGGAATTAAAGAATGAATGGTTGGGAATAACTTTGTCCTGGGCCGTATGAATTGGTCCCTAGTTCTCCAAGGCCTCACCTTATATGCTAACAGAGGCTCCAACCTCACCTCTTAGTAACCTCCAACTTCATTCAATTCCCACTCCACCTATCAGACCAATCTTCCACTAGCACCAATTTGGAATATTCCGGATGAAGATGGCAGTGAACCAGGAGTCTAGAAGCTCAGGAAATAGTGCAGGGCTCAAGATATAGATTTGGTAGTCTTCTGTATAGAGATTACAACTGGAGCCAGGAGAGTAGATATCACAAAGCAGGATGGACAAGAGAATAGAGAGAGAAGGGAATGTGGCTTAGGACAGACTTCTTGGACACATCAATATTAGGGGATCATGAAATGGGAGAAGAACTTGTAAGTGTCTGAGTCTGGATTTGAATTCAGCTCTTTCTGAATCCAGGTCCACGATCCATTCACTAGGTCACCTTTCTGCAATAGGTTCGAGGCAGCTCTCAGTGGATGACCTCAAGCTTTTCAAAATATAAGCTGAGGAAAAGGGGGCAGAGGTTGCATTGGGTACTTCGGGAGGAGAAGAATGGGCACCATGGCAGAGAGTGTAACAGGGGACAATACAAAATGAATAAAAAGGATTGCCAGGCAGGAGTAAAGGAGTAAAGTAAATACAAATTTACAATGGATGAATCTGGCCTGAAAAATGTCAATTGTCATAAAGTATATTAATTTGGGGAGAACAGAGGAAGGTAGGCTCTCTATAGAGGCCTCATGGGGATGCTAAAGGGAGCCTGGAGAGCAGATATTCAAGTGCCCCTCTAGGAGTACTAAAGCCAGGGATGGTGAGATGAAAGGACCTATCATTATTACTGAGAACTCTCAGGGAGTTGTCTGAAACAAGTTTCAGTTGGACACTTATCTGAGGGTGAAGGGACCATTCTGAAATCAGTGGGTTAAGAGTGGAATTGACATTGGAGTAGGAGAAAAAAGGATATGGGAACTGTGGGTGTCTGAGGGCTATTTGTTGGGGAGTGTATAAGGAGCCTGGAGACCTAGTTGGGCCCAGAGAAGGTGCCTAAGCTCTCTGGGCTTGTTAATTGAATGCTCTCCTCCCCTCTCCTCTGTCCCTTTCTCCTCTTCTTCCTTCCCTTTCTTCTTTCTCTCCTCTTTTCTCTCCTCTCCTTCCTTTCCTCTTCTCCCTTTCCTCTTCTCTCCCCTCTCTTCCCTTCCACTTCTCTTTCTGTCTATCTCTCCAAATCTTCAAACAACTCATATTTTTATATTAAGACTTATTATAACTCAGTATAATCTTAGAGTATGACCTGGGAGCACTATAGGGGTTAAATGACTTATCTGGGATCACACAGCCAGAATAGTTTAGAAGCAAGACTTGAATCCACACCTTCATACCTCCCATAATGCAACTTTACTTTAGTCTCTGGGAAAATCCTCCTCTCAGGGGACTTGAAAGATAAAGAATTGCAACAGTTCCCTCTGGGACCCATTTTCCCTGCCCCTCTCCCATTCAGTAGCTCAGAACAGGGGAAGGGATTGGTAGTCCCAAATCCACTCCAGTATTGCTTGCTTTGAAGCAGTGCCCCCTGCTTCAGCAGGCTTTTCCCAGGGATCATTGGTTGGGGCTAGGGTGGGAAGGTGGCTTTTACAGGATCCCTCATCCCTCTGCCCCCTCAGGCCTCCCCAGGACATCAGCCTCGAAGAATTTGATGACGAAGATCTGTCTGAGATCACCGATGACTGTGGCATTGGTCTCAACTATGATTCGGACCCTTGTGAGAAGGTGGGGAGGAGGTGTGGCTGACAGGGTGTTGGCCCAGGAGCCTATGATGGACAGGTGGGGTGTAGCAGGGAGGGGCTGGGCTTCTGCTATTCTGCTCCCCTGTGGTGTCTGTGAGATGGGGAAGCTTTGGGTCCCTATCAGTCCCTTAATATGGAAATCCTCTGAAGGTCTAACCTTCTTCCCTCTTGCTGCTAGATACCTGCTTTTTGGAACTTATCACCTAAGGGTGCTGGTTCATGCTGTGGCTCATTATGTCTCCAGCTATTCATTTTTTTTAAAATTAAATTAAATTAAATTTTTATTTTATTTATTTATTTTTTATTAAAGCTTTTTATTTGTATAACATATGTATGGGTAGTTCCCTAGCATTGATCTTTACAAAGCTTTCCATTACAAATTTTACCCCCAGTCCCCTCTCCTCCCCTAGATGGCAGGAAGTCCACTACATGTCAATAATACTGAAATACTTGACAAGTTGTGCAAGAAAAATCCTATCTACAAGAAAAAAAAAGAAAACCAGAGAAAGGCAACACAATGCAAGCAAACATCAATAGAGATCATGAAAATGTTACATTGTGAGCCATATTTCATATCCCTCTCTCTGGGTGTATATGGTTTTCTTCAGCGAACAATTGGAACTGGTTTGTGTCTCCAGCTATTCTAACCCAGGCTCAAACCAATCACATAATCTGGAGGTGGAAGAGTTCCCAGACAGCCTGGGGTCCATCCCTTTCCTAAGCAAAGAGTTCCTTTATAACACACCAGACAAGTGATCAACAGCAAACAGCCTGGAGATCTCCAGGGAGAAGAAACCTACTTTTCTAGGCAACCCTTCCTACTCTGGGCCAACTCCCACTGTTGGGTTGTTAGTCTAAGTTTGATCCCTTGCAAATCCTTCCCATTGCTCCTGGTTCAGCCCTCTGGTAACCAGTAGGAACAGAAAAAGGAACCGAATCTTCCATTTCATTGATATAAGGAACTTCTGAGTGGACACTTGTGCAACTCAGGACTTTCTCTGCAACTCAGCCTTAGAGAACTGTCTAGAGGCTTGAGAAAAATCAGGTGACTTTTTTAGGGACAC